>JAVJIF010010736.1:0-119586 GCA_038442645.1 Agave tequilana
AAAAAATTGATGCGCAAAAGTCATAAATCAAGATGGCCCAAATTTTACATGGCAAAAGGATGACAAAAATAACAGGATCTTCCCACTTTTTCACCACCAAAAGGTTGTCAGCAATATAAATTTATGCGCAAGTGAATAGAAAAGACTTGTTTCACCGTTGCGCGAAAAACAGTATAAAGAATGTGCATCAAGAGCAAGACTAGCATAGGTTACAAAATATTCCAAGCTTTTCAAAAGTTGATGGTTGAATGCTATAGAAAATGATATGAAAAAATGTGAGTTGCATCTGGCTGATACAAGTCTAAGAGCAACATGCAATAAAAATTAGCATTCACATTTGCAATGAAGCAAAATGAATGGCAGAAGCAGCTGTTATCTACTGAAAAGCAAAATGAATGGCAGAAGCAGCTGTTATCTTCTGAAAAACACCAGTTCATGTCCCAAGAAATGGGCATAATAAAAACCTTGCACCTGCAAACAAGAGAAAAACTAAGAAACGTCTCACACGGATCTCACACGTGTACAGTCCACCACGGCACCACCTGTACTTTACACCCACGACTTTACCAATACAGTTGTTATATACATTGTCCTTAACTTCAGAGCGACATCATTAGTACATATACAAACTGAAATTGACTGGCAAAAGCACAACCTAAAGGAGAAAAAAGGAGAAATATTCGCACTAAGGAAAAAAACCGAGCCACATAACCAACCCATCAGCTAGCCTGATAACTCGCGGAGACAACATCCGAGCAACACGTGGCAGTGATGGAGATGTGAGAGTACCGAGTATGACCAATTAATACTCAGCAGAGCACAGCATCAGAAGCTGGTTTGTTCTTTAGGTGGAGAGACTGAACCAACACTGTTCAGAGACATGCCTACCACAATAAACAAAGCAGCTACCAAGGGCATGCAGGGGTCTTCAGCTTCCCCAAATGATCATACCAACGATGAGTGACATGATTGAGCTGAAGAGGCTCCGTGAAAGAGCTACAACCCTTTGACGTTCCAATATTTCATCGAATACTGAATCCACTGACAATTTTTGGGGTGTGAATAGAGGATTGAAAGTGGATTGTCCTCGAGATTTAACTTTATCTACATCACCCCATGATTTCCCTGGCATTACGATATCTGGAAGGATCACTTCACTGCCCTTGAAACCTGTGCTCCATGAAGGCTCCGTAATTACTTCCATGAATGCCCTCATGTACACTGCTAATCTTCTCAGCCGAATTTGTAATCCCATAGACCTTTTCCCTGGATTTCGTTCAGCCGCAATTTCTCTTCTTTAAGGTCCTGCAACTGTCAAATAATGACAATGTTTACTTCAGGGAATTATTTTTTTTGTTTTTAAGAAGTTAAACTACATGGAAACATATCAGAGAATTAGATGCCCCGGCCTACTACATAAAAGATAATGCACCCATGAGGCAATTATTGTTAGTTAGGAGCAAGAAAGACTAAGATAAATAAGTTATCGATTTTGTTTCAGAATCTCATGAACAAGGTCTGTAAACCAGGTCTGCCAAACAGTTCACAGGCACTGCATACATGCTGAACTCAGAAGAGCATGGGAGTAGCAGTCATGGTAGATGTCAAATCAAAAATTAAAGGACACAAAAGGCTCGTGTTGGTTGTCCAAATTAAGAACACCAAGAACTCAAGCGTTGTATGTCTGAGCTCAGTGGTGACGGTACCTTGGTGTAGAGGAGCTCAATCCGAGAGGGTGGAATACAAAGGAATGTAGGACCAAACTTGGAATTTTGTGAGGTGGAGCTTCACCATAAAGAGGAGTTGAAAAATGATGAGAAGATAACAATGTGATGGCAAAAAGGGTATATGTGGACCTCAGAGGAAGAAAGGATGCTTCCAAGGTAACTGTCAGAGGATTATGAATCTTTTCACCTAGATAAAAGAAGATCTGATCTAACTCCCTACTTTTCTGTAACAGAGAGTCCTGAGTATCAGAACAGACTGATACTCAAACCCCCCCCCCCCCCCCCCCCCCCCACCCAACCCTTTCCTCCTCCTCCTCCATGAAATTTCATTTATCTGACTAGCCATCAATCGTGTTGTTGCCCATTATGTGATACTAAATAAACTATAATCTATATGCATTAGAATTTGTTCAAATAAGCATTCAGTTAATCAGCTTACAATAACAGTTTAGGACTAATAATATTGTTGGTGAACCAGCGTCATGAAGAGGGGCAGCGTCCACCAAATAAGGCTCATAATGAGTCTACTCACATAACCTAGAGAGAGTTGGCTTGATGACAACTTTGACTTGTGGAACAAGATCGATCATGTGAGAGAAGAGACTGAAAGAGGCTCAGAAACAGAGAGAAAGGAAGAGTTGGAGGATTATTTTGAAGATTATTCTTTTTCAGAATATGAAGGAGAATCAAACTCTGATCAGACTCGAGTTTCAGCCTGCTCCCCGGTAATCACATCTGTATACCGATTTTTTTTTGTTTTGGCCTTGGCACAACAAAATGTGATCTTTGTTGTTGGAATCAACCTTTAAGGCAATGGAGATTGTTTATTTGTTAAGCAAGAGTATTATTTTGATGATTGTAGTCTCTTGTTGTCCACTATATTTTTGTAGTGAAGAAGAAAGAGACCACTGTCCCATAATTTTTTTGTTCTTTTTTTTTTGCCCCCTCATGAGGAGTTTTTCCGCACAAGGTTAGTTCTCTATTTCCAATACTGATTGATCTACTCTGACAGTTGTCTGCGTAATGGTTGTTATCTTGATAAATAAGTTGGTGATTGCAAATTTATCCTACAAAAACGTTATCAAGGGAAGATGTTTGGTCAGAGTTTCTTAAATGGATAAAATGGAAAGTCGGATATGTTTAATATAATTGACTTGATCAGATTCTTCAATTTTCAATTTGGCAGATTACTCAATTTCCATTTTGAGAGCTTCGGATAGAATATACCTATTTAAGGTGATAGTGCTTCCAGCTAACAGGACTGATAAAGAGCAGAAGTTGATACAGAAGAGGATCACCAGGAGTTGATGCATAGGGAGATCAATACTCATATCAGGAAGTGGCTTTTGATCAGAATGTGTTCCAACATGTTTTCCAAAAACCCAGGTTGATGTCTTGTAGAAGAAATTATTGACTATGCATGAGCTGTAAACTGCTGAAAACAAAACTTGATATGCAAAGATGGGAAGAATATCAGAATGCATCACAGTAGTTTTCAGCAGTTTAGAGACATTAGTTGTATCATTAAGCACTAAGGTAATGGATAACCATAGATAGATTAAAGACGGTATTCTCAGTAAAGAGGCGAGAAGAAGAAAATGGTGCAACTCTTCGAAGGTGATGCATTTGTTTCAAAAAAAGCAAGAAAGAAAGGAAGAATCCAAAGAGCAGGAACTCTAGCCAGACTACTAGAGATGGATCAGTCTGTCAGATCATAACTACTAGAGAGATCAGTCTGTCAGTCCATAATGAAAATGCAGTTTGTATTTTCTTATAGGTAAATACAATATTCAACAACATACTCATCGACCTTTTCATGAAATCCAATGGGATATTAAAATCACGGAGCGAGATGATCGTCAGGAAAAGTATGTCTTTATTGCTAAAAGAGTTTGACTTGTGAAAAAAAGAATGCAGAGATCTGAAAAGGGCAATCAGGGACAGGCGTGAAAAAGAAAGGAGAAAAGCCATTAAAAACGATGGTGATGCAATCATTATCTACGATAACGACATGGTCACTGTCACATGCCACGAAAAACAATTGGCTTCTCTGTGTATCCTATATCTTTACTAGGATGGGAAATAATAGTGCATCCACAATTATTCTCATGGAAATATTTGTTTGGAAACCCGTGCTGACTTCAGGTTTGTATTCAGAGGCATGTTCTGATATATATACTAGCAAGCTTGATAACAAAGTCTATAGAAATCACTTTGGTGAAGGTAAATGGAAGCTGACTAGGAGTCTCTAGTGATAAATAAGGATCCCTGCTAATAGGAAGAGGAGAGAATAATAACTCAACATTTGCAAGCAAAGATTGGCGAAGAAGAAGTGGAGGCAATTGAAAATGATTTTGTTAAGCTCTGCCTGCTTTGGGCATACAAGGCTCTGGTATGAGCGCAAAGTGACTATTACAGATAAGAAACAGCTCCTTCCAGATGTAGAAGGTAGGTTTCTAAAGACTTGTGCTCATTGCTCTGCTGGGAAAACACATTTCATACACATCCAAGCCTGCTAAAGTGGTAAAACATGGAACAAATAGGAAATATCATAGAATATTAGAATCTATCGATCATCTTACAAAGACTGCTAAGACACCTACCTTAGCTTAAGGGTGCAATAGTTGTGTTACACAAAAACGAAAAGGCCAACGTACACACGATATGACACGACCCACCGAGACACTAACAAATTCTAAAAAGTACATGTAAAACAGAAGTATATGTGTGATACATGGCCCAACACGTGTGTGACATGATAACTTCAAAAATCTCTATGTTATCTATCAGAGAGGTGTTGAAAGGAATTGGATCCATGTTGTCTCTCTATGAGATGATTGTAATAAGAATTGCACTTGACGTGCTATCTTTTCTTTTTCATCTCCTTTGGAAGGGGATATACCATAAGAGTCACCATAAGAGTCTGGACATAGAAAGATCTCTATATCACTTAATCAGCATATGAGGTGTGTTCGTTGCAGAGTTTTGTTTACATTTCTAGAGAAGATAGATCCAAGCTTAATAGAAAAGACTAAACAATGTACTTACTTGATGCATGCATGTGGAGAGTTTTGGTATGAAATAGCGGATCTAGTTCACAATATACTCTCCTAATGAGCATGCACCTGTTACTGAGTGCGGGGACCAAAAGACCAGCTGCTATATGGCATAAGCATAAGAAGGAATGGTTGGCAATTACACAAAAGGAATGAAATCTTCGTAGGATAATCACAGTTGTGACTTGGTGAAACCACACAAGGGCATGAAAGCGCAAAGGGCATGCATGAGAAGACAGACCTAAGCCTATGAATTTGGTAAATCCAAAGGAATAGCCCGTTTGGCTCTCAACTTTTGACTAAAGTCCTAACGATCATGATCTATAAAGTAGCTCGATTCTTTGGATTAGAAAAAAAGGGAAAAAAAAGTCAATGCGGCTCTTTTTCCCATCCAAAGGAATTTTCTTACAATAAGGCTAATCTTAAGTAAAATTCAATGAACTTTGGTGGGAGTTTAACTTGGCATACACGCCAAACTTTTGGGACCTTTAGCCCATAGGATTTCCACACTTCAAAAAAGAAAAACAAGTATGACCCAGCACATCTTCACCCAAGTTGAAATCCAAAGGATTTTTGCCCTCAACAATCCAAACAGTCTCCAAAAGAACCAAGTAGGTCTACAAACCGAAACCAAAAATTTGAAAATAGCTCACCACGGACGTACAAAGCAAAGCTACTTGTCAAATGGTTTAAGCAAAAGAAATTGATTTCGCAAAATCTCCTCTATTCGAGACTTTTGAGTTGCTTTGGATTTACCTGCAATTTCTAATCTAGAACTTTAAAAACTTGAAATGTGATAACTTAGAGGACATTTATAAGGAATACAATTTAAGCTAGACTGAAAGCTAAGAAAGTCCTTTGCTATAAAGGACAAAGGACCAACAATGCACATCCTTAGCATGAAAGTTTCTTATGATTGGTGAAATTGAAAGCTCTGAATGTCACTAAATGTATTCAAAAGGAGGTTCTAGAACGTGCGGTGAAGATATTTTGTTCTCCATTTGCAGCCACTACAAGTTCATATCTGGAAAATGTCCTAAAACTGAGAAAAAGAGAGATGATATTAATAATATGCCTTACTCAACCACAGTAGGCATTTTGATGCATGCATATGCACGAGGCAAATATTCTCATGGTTATGTCAGTCAATTTCTTTAATTCCCTCTCAAAAAATTCAAGTAAAGAACATTAGACTGCAATGAAGTGGAAATTGTCTCGTAAGAACTTTTCCAGAGAGTATTTAAGCACTAGCAAGCCTGAGCTAGATGCATATACAGATCCGTACAAAGTTGATAATGCTAGTTTGTACAAAGTGGACATCAGACCATCTCTAATTGCAGAAAGTTAACATCAGGCGATGTCGATGATAGAAAGTTGACTTCAAGATACCTAATGACTTCTATGGGGCATGTAGTGCATGACATCTAAATTACACAGACCGTTTACCCTATCTACCAAAAAGGCCAAGTACATTGCAGTTGTTGAAGCGTGCAAGGAAGTGAAAGGAAGTCTACCGCTGGAAAATATTTGTACACAGATGGGCCTTATGCAAGAAGATTTTGGCATTTTCTCTAATAGATCTGTCATCCATCTTAGCAAAATATTCAAATTCCAAACATATAGATGTTAGATATCCTTGGATAAGTGACGTATAGGCACAAAACTTGATTAAATTCATTCAAATGAGAGTGGAATCAATGGATACAATTGACCCAAAGGCATTGCCTCAGGAAAATCTTGATGCTTGCAGAAGAAAATATGAGCTAGCAAACCTCCCTTGGATTAGGAGGTAGGAACAGCCCCATCCACGTGAAGCTCATTAGCAGCCTTTTACTCAGCCCTTGAAGAAACTAATTGAGAGAGTGACTCCAAGAAAACAAAAAAAGAGGATGAGAAGAAAGAAAAAGTTGGAGTTATTCATTGTCAAAAGATAGGAAGGTGAATCGAGCTCCTATTAGTCTCAGGATTCAGGGATTTGTTCCCAGCAAAAAAGATCTACACGTCTAACTGATTGGATCTTGGTTTTGGACTTCTGTTGCTGCGACAAAATGAGATCCATCGCCCCCCCCCCCCCCCCCCCCCCCCCAAAACACCCTCCCTCTTCCTTTTTAAGGTGGTGAAGATTGTTTTTGTTGATTCAAGAGTATTACAGTTGATTGATTGTGAACCTATAGTCCTATAGAGAGTTTGCATATATTATATCTTGTACAGGGGAATAAGAAAGGAAAATTGGTCGGTTGTTCTGTGGTTTTTCTCCCATGAAGGGGTTTCCATACAAAAGTTGGTTGGTTTGTCTTCTTTCCGTTGATGTACTTTAGCTCTAATTGTTTGAATGGTGCTTGTCATCTTTCTAATAAAAGTTGGTGATTGCAAATTCAATCTCATTTCCTCCGAGTAAATATCCCTATCCAAATGTTTAAAGGGAGAGGAATAACATATGCATATTGACATAACAGGATTATGGAATCAAATTATTTCTATTTGTTTACATCACTACCATCATCACATTAAAGGATTAAAGGATATGAATATACCAGCAAATAAGTCACCTAATGCCCAGAAATATTGAAATTGTAACCAGTAATTCTGATGAATTGTCTACAAAATACAAAGGTTCAGTCTTGTGATAGTAAAAGTTATTATTGGCAGTTTATAACCAAATACATTATGGGCCTGTTTGGTTAAGGGTGGAAGTGAGGAAGTGAAGAAGTGAGGAAGTGGTAATAGTTCCCTTTGGAACTTGGGAATTGGTTAGTAAGTTTTCTGGTGTTTGGATGTTGTTGGGAAGTGTGGTTTGAAAAATGTTATGTTTTTTCCAGTGTTTGGATGATAATGTGGAAGTGAAAGTGGAAAAGTTGACTACAAAGTTGACCGCAAAATAATATTAAATTAAAAATTAATTAAGAAAAATAAAAATTAGACTGTAATTAGAATGCAAGTGAGATTTACATGAGCAAAAAATTAACTGTTTTGTGCTACAACTTATTACAAATGAGATTTATATGACCACAAAATTAACTGTAGCACTCTGGAAGTGAGGAAAACGTTGTGTAAAGGAGAAAAGAGAGAAGGAAAAGAACTTTTTCCATTTTCTTTTCCGGTGTTTGGATGAACAGCTGAAATGAGAAAAGACACTTCCCACTTCCTCACTTCCACCCAATTCCTTGAATCCAAACAGCCCCTATCAAGAAATACTATTTATCCGACATAAGCACCAACTGAAAGAAAATTGTAGAAACTTGCATTTTCAGCAACATGGAAAGCTAAGTAAATGTTGTGTTCGTAGAACTGGTTTTTGGCAGTTCCTTACCAAATACATAATCAATCATCTTATCAAATGGAAGCGCAAAGCTCAGAGACTATGTATATGCTTCCATTTTCAGCAACACAAAAATCATTACATGTTTGATAAACATTTAAAGATTATCCAACAGAAATCAGAAGCAAAAGTAAATGCTGGATTATAACATTGTTGAGATTATTTGATCAACCAAGTATGGATAAATCAAAGTGACTTTAGGACAAAACCAAAGAGGATAGATGATCTGACCCAGTATAATTTTTTAATCTTGCTTTCTCATCAATTTGACTAGTGAGGCATCAGTTTTCAGAGCCAACAGAAATCAGTTTTCATGCCATTTGACAAGATTCAAACCAATGTGTTAACCTTTTACCAAGCTCCTGGACTATAAAATGTAGCCAATAATTCATTTGAAACACCTTAGTACAATTTTAAGAACCAAACTCACCTCGCTCTCCAGCTGATCAATTCTCAAAACAGCTTTTTCATGCTCCTCCTCAATCTCCTCGAATACTGTCTCTATAACTTTCCGTTCTTTAATAGCTTTCTGCAACCGTTCTTCAAGTTCCTTATTTTCCCACATGACGTTTTCCAGCCGTCTCTGCAGCTCATGCAGGTGCATCTCTAGCTGTCATAAACAGCATCAACATTTATGATTTCAAGAAAATATTATTATTATTGAATACATGATAAATGACCTGCAGCATTACAAACAATGAAGTTGCTTGGAGCAACAAAATTATGTGATTCTGGGTGGATGCATCGTGCTCGGATACACCCCACTCCTCATAGCCTATCACCCTAAACTCCTTATTGTTGACCAGTGGCATAGAAAAAAGTATAGGTCCACTTCAACATAAAATGGAACTTAACCCTCAGAAAGGACTATGGGGCACTCTCTAGACTCAATCAGGAAGTAGGGTTCTAAATCACGTTGAGACCCCATAGATGAATATCGCCTTGGGACTTGCATATCCTTTTGTAGTGTTATTTGTAAAGGCCACAATTGAAGCATTATATGGTTAATGGTGAATGATCCTTTCCTCACATAAAACTTACCATCAGGGGACACAACGAGAGATACCTAGGCCATGTATTTCCTATGGCACCCATTCAACGTCATGCCCAAGTTATCTCGCAAAAGCACTTGGTAAGCTATAGTTCTATCTCTAGCGATGTGAAGGGCTCATAAACTAAGCGGAGTTTGATGTTCTATAAGGACTAAGGAGGACATGTGTGCATGCGGTATCAGAGCTATACCATTCCCGTAAGAGATGTAGGACACACAAATAGATATTAGCAATAGTTACATTACTGCTACACCATTTATGTAAGACACATAGGACACAAAATAGGTGACTTAAGAATTTGCAAGGCAAACAATTTTACTGTCTCAAACCCAAGTTTGATTGTTTTGCATATTTCACCTGCAGATCCAAAGTGACAAAAAGAAAAGATTGTTGGCAATGGCAAGACTTGGCGAACTTTTTCGGGAGTGCATAACCCAATGATAACTTTAATGGCGAACAGAAGAAATGTAACAAGATGACTACTACACGTCATTTCGAGAGCTTATGCTCCCGCTTACTCTAGAGCTCGTGAGTCACATTACTCCTTCCTAGGGATCTTTTTATGTTGGTCTTGGTTGTTTCCAATCTTTCTTTACATTTTTATAATATGCTTTTGACACTAAATTTAAGTGTCATAAACCAGGTGTATTTTTGAGTCGGATGCCTCCGACCAACCTTTTTCATTTTGTAACTTGATGCAAGTCTATCACAGCCCTGTTTTGTTTCATAATCACTCTTTAAAGAAAGGGAGTGACCAACCTTTCCACACAAAAAGACAAGACAAAGAAGTGATTGTAGGGCAGAATTAATCAAAACAAAAAACCAAGGATTATAAAGCATTTAACATATTTAATCTTAAAAAAATCATTCAACATGGTTTTCCTTGGGGGAAAACATAGCAAACATGAATATTCATAACTATTATAGGATTTATACAGTTTAAGCAAGCCATGCTTTGATTATAATAACCATCCACTTAATTTCACCAGGGAACCTCTAGAAATACCTTTTCCATTTTGAATACATGCAACTTTGAGCTCACGCGCACTTTTTACAGCATATATAAAAACTTGATGTTTGATAAGACTTCAAAAGTCAAAACCTAATGCACCCTCATTTGAAGGTAAAACCCAGGCTAGTAACTCTTTATTTCAATCCCAAGAAAAATGACAGTAATCCATTTTAGCATTAAAAGACACAAGGCTCAGGTAAACAGCTATGTCTAGACACAAATATTAAATGAGAGTTTGTAACGACAGAAGGTTGTTGAACCAGCCAAGTCAACACAGTGGATACTTCATGTATAAAGGATGATAAAATGAGCATGATAGAGTGATCTTTCCTCACATAATTGAGACCTTTGCACAACAATGTTGACTGAGAGACACCTCAAATCGAGACCATTAAACTTAGGCGAACAAAACATTTAAAGGTCTTTACCAAAATGAACATCAAGATGCGCGTACTGGTGTTTACCCAGGCATAATACATATAGAAATATTAGAGATCCTAAGGATCAGACAAAAAGTATAAGTAAATAATTGTTAATGTAACAGGAAATGTGCCATAAAATACAGAATGGACAAAGCGATTCATGTAGCTGAGCTCAAATATTTGGGATAGAGCTTTGTTGTTGCTGTATTTGATGCTAGTAAAGTGGGTGATGTGAATGATCCAACTTTCAAGGAGAGCTAGGTGTCAAGGCTTTCCATAAATGGCTCGTTTAGATAATAATTATCTTGCATATTTTGCAATGCCAGAAGAGAAGAAGAGAAGCTTCAGATAAGAAGGCAAAGATGACTAAATTCTAACAAAAATATCTAATTATGTAGTGATGGCTAAGGAACGTATACGATCCTTACACTACGAGAAGATAAAACACCTGCCTCCCCTCCCCTTTCCTCCTCATGCAGGGAAAACAAATGTAGTTATGGTTTCTGCTAATGGACAGACATCAATTTTTGTTCAGAATCCTTTGCAATCATCTGCAACTCCATCTTCGTTAGTCTATCCTTTCCTTCACCTCTCCCCCTGCCTCCCTCTTACAAAGAATCCATATGAGTTTTTTCTTTTCTGCCAAACATCAGTACCTGATTAGCATCGATTGCTTGTCATGATAGTTCCCTTCTCTTCCATCTTTTTGTCCCTAATCCTTTTCTCTTGTTGAATGACTATATCTACTTCTCCTGTTTCAAAAGCAATGTCAACAAATTAGATTCGGCCCATATAATCCAAGTATTCAGTGAATAATCTTTGGCCCATATAATCATTCATGTGTTCTTCATTTAACTATGTTCTTTCCATATAAGTATCTTGACTTGTCTATTGCTCTGGGTCTCCTTAATCGCCAAGCTGTAACCGGTATGCCCGTTCAACCAGAAGAAACCTCATTGCTTTCCCACATTCTAAGGTGCTGGAATATTCTGAGCCTCTGACCATACCCATGTAATGTAATTTAAATATTGCCAGATCACTATTCTAAAAATCGGATTTATATTTATGTTTGGATTACTAATGTGAAGAGATAAGTTCTTTTACTTCTTCTTTTTTACTATTTATTCATATTGTTTTGTTCATCATATCATGGTTTATAACTTCACATCTAGATATTGTCTTGTATAATATTTAGGTATATTCAACAATTAATTGTATGTATTCATATGTAGTTGTGTATAAATATAATTAAATATATTAAAATTTTTAAAAACGATTAATCCCCGATTAATCTCCGATTAATCTGATTAATCATTATTCAGTGTTGGACCGCACGAATAATGAAACCGATTTTTAGAACACTGTTGATTTATTTTATGTTGCAAAATTTGAAATCTTGGATTACTAATGTGAAGAGATAAGTTCTTTTACTTTTTCTTTTTTACTATTTATTCATATTGTTTTGTTCATCATATCATGATTTATAACTTCACATCTAGATATTGTCTTGTATAATATTTAGGTATATTCAACAATTAACTGTATGTATTCATATGTAGTTGTGTATAAATATAATTAAACATATTAAAATTTTAAAAACGATTAATCCCCGATTAATCTCCGATTAATCCGATTAATCATTATTTAGTGTTAGACCGCACGAATAATGAAACCGATTTTTAGAACACTGTGCCAGATGAAGAAAGGCCCAATTCCTACACCGAACCGAATACCTACCTTGTTTGCCTATTGATGTTGAACAAGCTTTTGATGTGCATGTGTGTACTGCCACCAACTCAAAGCAGATTCCTCACTGTACTATTGGTCTTGGATTAGATCAAATGAATTTCAATTATGAGTACGTAGAACTCTTTGGTATAGTGCAGAGACTATTTTTGAGACAAACTTTCATAACTGTAATTATGATATTCAGTTCTCCTACGATCTTTATTCATCCAAGAACATTTTAAAGAGGTGTTCCTTGGTACCATGAGTTTCTGTTGTAATAACAGACTTCCAATTCAACAACCGGCCCAGATCCCTTAATTTATGACATGATGTAGATACTTTGTAATTTCTGAGTTTTGATTTGCATTTACTCCCTCATGGCTCTCTTCTTGTGCCTATGTCATTGCCCAGCGACATATTGCAATTTCTTGTACTCTGGTATTCACTGAGTTTGAAAGCTCACTATTCAAAGTAGAAACCCTCCACAAACTTTTGAGTTTTTGTATCCTAGTTTAGGAGTACAACAGGTCATGGCTTATAGTTGCTCTAGCGACATCTACAACACTTACCATCTTAGCAAACGGCCAAGGGAGCCTCTGTCTTTCTTGCTTTTTGTCCCTTGTTTTGGTCTCTTTCTGTTAGTAATAATCCAAACTATTATAAACGCACTCATTCCCTCGAATCCACATCTAGAAAATTAACTACTACAACTCATGAAATATCATCACATATACAAAGAGAGATCTTTTTTATTAGATATCTCTATATCTAGTTTACTAAATATTGGGGAGGGGGGGAAACAAAACAACCGTCAACTTGTTTTCTCGCATGAGCAAAACAACAAGGGCTAGCCTAACATATGTTAATGTACAGTAATTGCTTAGAAATAATGCATCAAGAAAAGGCCATTGCTCATAAAATAGATAGCTTCCAGCTAAAGCTGAACCATGGTCAAGAACTCACCGTCTTCTCCCTCTGCAGAGCAGCGAAGATCCGCACCGGCAACGACACCAGCGCTATGATCCAAATCAAGACCTTCCAGCAGAGGTCGACATGGAAATTGACGATGCCCCTCACCAGATGCCACCACGCCAAGGTGGCGAGACTCACGCTCCTGACCCCGGCCAAGAAAATGAGGCTCACCAGCGAGAAAGGCTTCGTCACCAACGACAGATCACGCCCATCGATCCCCAAACTCAATTCTCATACTCCAATCTCATATCTACTAATAACAGGAAAGAGTTACAGAATTCTCACCGAGTCAGCCGTACTCCATGGCTCAGTTGAAGGAATAAGACGGAGGCTAAAACCCTAAACTCTAATAAAGCGCAATCTTGATCCAATTGGAGCAGATAAAGAGCTCTCTCGCTACCCTGTGATTTGGATTGGAGCAGATAAAGATCACGACTCTCTCTATCTCTCGCTCTCTCTCGGTGGCATCGATTACGGTGAGGCATTGGGCGGAGCGAAGAGGTGAGGCGACACGTCGCAGAGCGGGAGAAACGCCAAGGCGACGCGTTGAGGGGAGCGGCCATGACGCCGCATTTCTCGTGCTCGCGCTCGCACGCGCACATGCCCTCATCTTTTCCCTCTCACGTGCGACGCACATCTCCAGCTGGAGAGAGCCGTCAAATTGTTGCACTGGATATTTGCCCTCTTGTGCGCGGTTATTAACTGCGCGCTCAAATTGCTGCTCCCTGTGAGCAGGGGTGCAAATAATTTGTAGATAAGTCACTCTATTTCTGATCAAATATTTATTATAACTCATATTATGCATAATTATGTGGTAAATTTGGGCTAAACCATCGACAGTAAAATTTAATTAGAAAAATTCTCAATTGCAATGTTTTCTTCTGGGCTTCATTTTTTTCCCCAGCACTACATTGCAAATACGTGTTTGACTGGTGGTTTAATCACAAAGTGTAAAAGACTAAAATGTCTCATTTTAACTTTTAATCACCACAGTCGTAACGGAAAGCACTCTGCAACTGTGACCGTGGCTTCCACTTTGATTACGACTTCGGGCCTGTTTGGCTAAGGGTGGAGTGAGGAATTGAGGAAATGATAATAATTCCCTTTGAAATTTTGAAATTGGTTGGTAAGTTTTCCGGTGTTTGGATGTTGTTGAGAATGTGTTTAAAAAATATTTGTCTTTTCTGGTGTTTGAATGGTAATGTGAAAGTGGAAGTGGAAAAGTTGACCACAAAGTTGACAGTAAAATAATATTAAAATAAAATTAATTAAGAAAAATAAAAAAATAGACTGTAATTAGAATGCAAGTGAGATTTACATGATCAAAAATTAACTGTTTTGTGCTATAACTTATTACAAATGAGATTTACATGACGACAAAATTAACTATAGCACTCTGGAAATGAGGAAATGGTTGTGTAAAAGAGAAAAAAGAAAAGAAAAAGGGTTTTCTTATTTTCCTTTTCCGGTGTTTGGATAGATAGGAAAGTGAGCAATTATACTTCCCTATTTCCTTACTTCCGCCCACTTCTTGGCAACCAAACAGCCCCTTCGTGAATGCGACTTTGTAAGAATTTTATAAGAAATGCAACATAAACTTTATAAGAACTACGACTTTGTGAGAACTTCGACTGCAACTGCAACTTCAGAATTGCGATCATGACTCGCAGTTCTCACATAAAAGGACCTCATTTTCATGTTTTATTTTTTTAGAGTGCTTAAGAGAACTGCGGCCTTGGTTGCACTCCTCATGAGGACCGAGCACTGCTACCATAGTCACAGTTCTTATCATGAGGAGTGCTACTATCTTTTCTCTCACTGCGTAACTCCTCTCTAAAACTCTAACTTCCCCAAGATCAAAATCAGGTCATGAGTCGCAGTCTTGGAGTTGCATTTCTCACATAAAATGATTATAGTCATTTCAGCATCGTCATCATCCAGCAGAAACCAAATAAAAAACTCAAACCCTAGATCTAAAAAAATCATCACGAAAATGAACGCAAAAATGACAAAATTCATTATGAGATGATTGATGAAGAAGATCGGTGATGAAGAAAATGCATAAAAAAAAACTAAAAAGAGAATTTAATCGGCCAAATCTGGAAAAAGGGTAAAATTGAAAAAGAGAAATATGAGTTAGTTGTACGATAAAGTCTAATTTGAAATGGACCGCGTGGCTGACGTGGATTGAGATTGAGGCGGAAACAAATTTGTAATTGAGATTTTTTCTAAATTAATTGAAAAGAGAGGAGTCTAATGCCAATTTTTTGTAAAGATGTATTCAAGTATGCTGAATGTAATTTGTCCAAACATAAATATGCTTCAAGTATATAAAGTATAGCATGATACAAGATGGATGAATGGTAAAGTTTGTGAATTTTTAAGATTTTTTCGTAGAATTTTTTGAGAAATTTTGAACAGTATTTTTCGGATATCTTTTTTTTCCCTAGGGTGGGTTTTGAAGAGGGATTGGAGAAACATATAAGCATATATAAAGGGGTTCGGACTTCACACCAAAACCAGTTTGAATTGGGCTTCGTGTCGGCCCAAAAGCCTATCACTCTAGTTTTGATAACTCATGTAGTTATAGCACCAATGATCTTGTGATATTTAAGTTTCAGATATTCAATTAAGATCTTAGTTGACGTTTAGCTTTAACAAAAGATTAAAGTCAAGTTTTGAAGTTAGCACGTTTGATTCAAGAGCTTAAGCTTAAAGATTACATCAAGTACTTAAGAAGGAGTCTAACTCTACATGGATCGAGTTTGAATCAAGTCAACATTGCGAAGAAGTTTATTCAAGAAGAAGACTTGAGTCAAGAGTTTGTAAGTTTAAAATTTATGTAAAAAATAATTAGTTTTGATTGCTCAAGTTTATACACATACACAAAAGTTTTAGTTTTCTGTTTAAATCATTTTAGTTTTATGACTATATTTCATGCAAAACAAGTTTATATGTTTTATATGTGTATTGGGGTCAATCTATATACATTGTACTTCAAATGAGTTTAATAAACTTATTTTTGTATTTATGCAAGTTTTGAAAAAACTAGGTTACATTTCAAAGTTTAGTTTTTAAAAAATACGGTTTTGGTTTCAACATTGAATTTCTATATCTCAAAAAAGAGTTCACATATTTGTAATATGTGTTAATTTTTTATCATACATATTAGTACCTCATTGTATTTACATGAACTTTTTTTTGTGAATTTATTGAAATTTATTGGAATTTAATTGGGTTTAAAAAGATGTTTAAAATATTTCAAAATATAGTTTTTAGGCTATTGTCGGTCCACCGCACGGTCGACCGATAATAATGTTGTGCGGTCGACCGACGTGCACCAACATGCATAGCCCATGAAAGTTAGGAGATCGGTCGACCGACTGGTCGACTGACTGTCCCTGTAGAACTCTCGGGTTTCATCGATCGACCAGCCGGTCGATCAACAATCCCCAACGGTCAAGAATATGACCATTGGTGATCGACCGCCTGGTCGACGATAGGTCTCTCTGACCTGTGTTTTAAGCCTAACGGCTAGTTTTTGTTTTGGCCTATATAAATGAATTTTTGGCCAGATTTTAAACAATTTTTTCAAGAGCCTATTTTCTCATCTTCAACAAAGTTTTCTCAAAAAGTTTTAGAGCTTTATTTGTTGACACTTAAAAAAGACAAGATTCTTATTGGTCCGAATAATGTCTAAACTTGTTGACATTTACAAAAGACAAGTGACAGACGAGCTGAAGACCAGTTTTCACCCATCTCTAAGGGACAAGGAAGCAACTTGGACTCCACTGATCCAGCAAGCAGACAGTGAACCCAGATTGTTTCTAAACAGACCTCAGCAGGTCTAAGGTGCTAACACTTAGCATCGCATGAGCCCAAAGGGATAGCCTCGCTTGAGAGGCTAATATCACTCAACTTTGCCTTGAAGCCATCCAAAGCCTCGCCGAGAAGCTAACTCGTAACTTCGCCACAGAGGACTTCCAGCTCCGCCATTGGTCTGCTATGGTCAACCTTTGACCAGTCAAATCTCCAGATGAGATCGGATCCAATCAGATCAAATCTAATTAAATCAAATCAGAGATCAAATTTGGCAGTTGATTGCCACAATCTCTTAACTCTTCTAAACGAGTAAGAAGATCAGCGGAAATCCTCCAACGATATGGAAAGGATCAAAACAAATCGAGAAGGTCCACCGACCTGCCAATTCTAGCTTCGCAGAAGCTGATCCTAGCCTCGCAGTAAGGCTACTTTTCAGATTTAAACAGATTTGATTCAATCTGTTTCCATATCTTCAAGGGACGATTATACCCTTACTCTCCCTATAAATAACCCGCCAGGGGTACAAGGAGAGCAATCAATCGATCGATCAATCGAAAGAGGACGGGAAAAGAGAGAAGACTCCACAAGCAGAGACTTCTTCACAAAGCACCGTGCGCTCTCGAATTCAGAGACCCTTTAGAGAATTGCTTTCTCTAACCAGGGTGTTGATACCCTAACATCGTCCTTCTTCTCAAGGAATCTCCGGAACCAGGCGAGAAGGAATTCCTAATTGAAGGCGATTTTGAGAAGCAGCAAGAGGGTTCTACCAACCTTCTATTCTCTGATTCCCGAACCAGGCGAGAAGGGAATCTCATCGCTCGCATCGTCAAAGGGACAAAGTGGTCGCGCGCTGACCAGACTCCTATCGGCACACTTCTCCAGAATCTCTGAGGAGATCTACTTGTAATCTTTTTAAGAATACTTGTAATTTAGCTCCTCAAACCTTTTTTGTAAGTTTTCCCCCTTTGCAAACATAATGGAAAACAAGATGGCGACTCCGCTGGGGACGAAATTCTCCACTGCCGAGAATCAAGTGTCGCAATGCGACGAACAGACCTTCGGGTCTAACTCTGAATTCAGAAAAGCCGGTGCAGCCAGAGCCCATCTGGCTAAATCTTCAAGGAAAGTCTCTGCGGAGACTGAAAAGGTTCCCTGCGAACCTACTGCGGTTATTTGGCGCAATAAGGAAGCACGTCCGCAGTCTGATTCCTTTACTTGTGAGAACTTGGTGGTTCAGTTCAATCAAGAAAGATTTGAAGAAGTCCTCTCTGGGGGTGGCCCAATGCTTCGAGCACGGAAGCATAGGAAGGTCTCCATAACCAAGGTTTCAAAGCAGAAATCGGAGGCAGAATTCTGCCAACACCCCTCAGCCTCGCGTGTGGCTAATCAGGTTCCTTGTGAACCTAAGTCTCCTCTGCCAAGGCGGGTATGGAAGCCTAAACAGAAGTCTCCAACTGAAGCTTCAGGCGTAACTACGCCTAAACTGCGCCTCTCTCGCCAAGAAAAAGGTAAGATGCCTGTCTGCTCCAATCACAAAGGTACGACGGCAATCATACCGTCGTCCAATTTAAGAGCAGCAACGCCTCACGCCGGCCTCGTTCTCATGAGCGAAGCTACTGTACCACAGCGTACGCGCAGGGTTCGTGACCGCGAAGCTAGAACTAAAGCACTATTCAGTGCTAATCCCTTCTGCAGGGATAAAAGGAGCAGGACATCGTCCTATGTGCGACCCAAAAGAGCCTTCGCGCTCGATTGCAGAGACCCAACCGGGTCTGATTTGAGGAGATTGTTGATAGATAGACAAACCTCTTCCCCCGTTGTCAACAAGTGGGATGTCAGCTGGTGACACTCCACTCCATCCATTGCCGGCTGGGACCAATCCCCGCCACTCATCCAAGACGACGGTCAGTCTTTGATCGACTATCGGTACAAACCCCGATGAGGCATCGCAGAAGGAGCATCTCGCGAGATCTGCCCTCCGCATTCGTCAACATGACCGGAAGAGGACGAGAGTCCCCAGATCCAGATTACAGCCCAGGCTTAGGCGAAGTCTTGGTACATGAAGAAGGTTTTTTCCGAAACACCAGATCTAGGGTGGCGATACCCTATAATTATGAACAGCCTTCTTCCTCGACGGCCCTAGCCTCGTCACAGCCCAGGAGGTCACTCCAATCATCAGATGAAGAAGATGAAGATAGTGGGTACGCCTCTTCGGCGACAGTTAGCTCGGTGCGAACAGACAGAGTATCAGTCAACATGGCTGATAGCGCTAACGACGACCTTCGTCGGCGCCTGGAAGCTCAGGAGCAGACTTCCAGAACTCAGCAAGAAGCTCTGGACAACATTCAATGGATGCTCGCTCAACTCCTCAGTGACCGGAACAACAATGATGCCGGGAGCAATCACGATGAGGAGGAACACTTCAGCAATGAGCAGCCAAAGCCGGAGAAATCCAAGGAGGGTTCTTCCTTAGACGCTGAAGTCCTTAAGGGCCTCCAAGCTCAAATCGCATCCCTAGCTCAGAGGAATGAATTAAAGAAGGTAGGGGCAGTCCGTCCTTATCCGCTGGAGTGGGATTCGGTGCCATATCCACCGAAGTTCAAACCACCAATGTTGCATACCTATGATGGAAAGAGCTCGCCAAATCAGCACATCTACTATTTCCGATCTCAGACTGGTAATGTCATAAGCGATGACGCCATCATGGCTAGGCTTTTCATTGGTACCTTAAAGGGGGTGGCATTTGACTGGTTTCGCAGTCTTCCCCCGGGCTCTATCAACTCCTGGATCGACCTGAAAACTCGGTTCCTTTCTCGTTTCTATGAGGATGATACCGAAGTGACCATGGACAAACTCCTCTCCACTGTGCAAAGGAAGGGCGAATCTGTCCGTGACTACATTGAACGGTTCAGAAACTTATCCTTAATGTGCCCAGCAGGGATGCCATTACCCATGCTCTTACAGACATGCAGACACAACTTCCTAGACCAAGTGGAAGTTAGCATGGGGGCTGTCAAAGCCCACACTTGGAAGGAATTGGTCGAACAAGCTGAGATAGCCGAGAAGTCGGCTAGAAAGTTCGAACCGTCCGCCCCTAGAGGCAAGTGGGGGATGAACAACAAAGGGCGTGGCGACCTACCGCAATCTTCTCAAGCTAAAGGCAAAGAGACTATGTCTGTGGAGTTATCCGGAGATGTGCAGTCAAAAGCCAAGAAGAGCGGCTTCAACAATCAGGAGCCTAAATTCCCTCCAAAGCAGTACTCGTTCAAAGACGACCAGGTGGTCACCATATTTCATCTGCTCCACAAAGGGAACAAAATGAAGCTGCTAGATGCTCGGCGTCCCAATGAGATAGGGCGCACAAACGACCCTAAATATTGTTTCTACCATAGGATGATTCACCATCCTACTGACAAGTGCTATGTCCTCAAGGACAGAATACAAGTCCTGGTCGATGCCGGGGTTCTGACGTTGAAGACGGAGCAGATGAAAGTCACTGTCAATATGGTGACTCTTGAGTTCGGCAAAGCTCCAAAGGTCACAGTTCCTGACGGGACTTATTCCGTCCCTGCGCCACGGTTGGAAGTCAAACATCCTCCAGCTACAGCTCAAAACAATAAGGGTCTTGTTCCCTTAACATTGGAGACAGGAGAAGTCATGTGGATACATCCAGACCTCGTCCAAGACGTACAGCGGGATCCAAAGCAGCCCCACTCAAAGGGCAAGTCTTGCAATGTCATCTCCATCCTGCCAGACGACGGCAATCTGACATCGGCTTCCCTCAGTGATTCCGAAGGAGAAAAGCATGCTTGCGCAGCGCAAGCCGATGCGCCTCAACAGACGGGCACCCGATCCGGAAAATCATACTTGAGGCAGTATGAAAAGTCTACTGACGAGATACAACAGCAAACGACGTCAGTACAAGTACCCGCATCCGCTCCAATCCCAGCAAAGGGAAAAGAGAGGCCTAAGGAGGTACGATTCGACCACGTGTTGAGGAAACCACCAGGCCAAGGGTTTGATACGCCCTTTCGCTTTGATATATTGGCTCAGCTGGCCAATATCCCAGCTCGTATCACTATACACGAGCTCCTTTGCCTCTCGAAAGAAACAAGAGAAGCACTCAGGGATGCGCTAGCCAATTCAGAATCCTTTCTGACATGCATGCCTGAAATCCCTAACGACGACTTTCAGTCTCCTTGCCCAGAATGTCATCATGCACAATCAAAGGTGCCCGCTATTACATTCACGGCAGAAGATATGCTTCTCAAAAATAACAAGCACGATCGACCTCTGTACTACACCGGATATATCGGTTCAACGTGCATCGAGAGAATACAAGTCGATCCGGGTCCGCACTCAACATCATCCCCAAGAGGCTTCTCTACTTCCTCGGCATACCACTGTACAGGTTGTCCACAACCACCACTACAATACATGGTTTCAACGCCGGGAGCAGCCATCCACTTGGGAAGATTCGGCTCCGTTGCAGAATCGGGAGTTTAAAGTCAGAAGTGACGTGCTATGTCATCGACGCTGACACGTCATATAACCTGCTGCTAGAACGACCATGGATCCATACCAACTGGATCGTCCCTTCCACCCTCCATCAATGCTTCAAATATGTTGAAGATGATGCGACAGTACGAACTGTCTTCGCTGAAAAGCAACCATTCAAAGGGGTGGAAAATTACTTCACTGACGCTCTCCTGTATCAAGAGGCCGGTGGAACACTCAAAGAACCATTGCCGGACGATGATGAAAGCGGCAATGAGGCGGATTCAGAATCCGAAGCAGGCATCCCAGCCATCCTGGTTGGCGAACCAATTATAGCATGTCTCGATGACCCCCTATGTAATGCTCCTTCTGAGGACGAAGGTGAATGGGTAATTAATGATAATGTTTCTTTTGATTATCCTGCGAGTATTGGGTCGATTAAATCCATTACGGATGGCTCTCTGCATGTGCCCGTACATGAGCCAAGTGTGGCCAGCACATCTGTGGAAGCTATAGAGGGGGCCACACTGGTGATCCCTCCGTCCAAACAAGGTCAGTCGTCGATAATCTTCGGTAGAACCCGGCCACGGGGACCCACAACTGCAGATTCGAGCTCAGATTCGGACGCCCCACAGTTCCTCCATTATGTGCGGCCAGCGCGCCACATTATGAAGAAAATGGGATATGATTTGAAGCATGGAGGCGGCTTAAACTTTGGAAAAGGAAGGCGCAGTCTAATGCGTAATTTTGTCCCGAAAGGAAAGCCTGCAAATTACTATGATAGTACACGCAGGGGGTTGGGTTACGTCACGCCCACATCATCAGTAACAGCTCAAGTCAAAGACGATGAACCAATTCCATCACATTCAGCCTCATCCTCCGAGTGGGATTCAGATGTCAGTATAGGAGGAATGTTCGAAAACCTCACTGCTAACAATGACCTCAAGCAGTCAATTGGAGCCTGCAGAAGCCACTGATGAGGAACCATGGGCCCAGCAATTAGATCTTCAATGGGAAAAGCGATTCGAGCTGCGCGAACCACCTACTGAAGACAAGGTGATGCAGGTCAATCTGTGAAGTCAAGATCACCCCAAGCCCATCTTTATAAATGAAAGCCTATCACTTACAGAGAAGGAAGAATTGATAATACTCGTAAAAGAGTATATAGACGTCTTCGCATGGAGCTACGAAGACATGCCTGGACTTGATCCGCAAATCGCCATGCACCGTCTGAACATCAAACCTGACGTCAAGCCAGTCAAACAGCAACAACGTCGATTTCGTCCGAACATCATGGAAGCTATTGAAGCCGAAGTTTACAAGCTCATTGCATGTGGCTTCATCCGGGAGGAACAATATCCAGATTGGGTAGCTAACATCGTCCCCGACCTCAAGAAGAACGGAAAAATACGGATCTGCATCGACTACCGTGACCTCAATACGGCTTGTCCTAAGGACGAATTCCCACTATCCATCACCGACGTCATGATCGACAACACATGTGGGTTCGAAAGGATGTCTTTCATGGACGGCTTTTCAGGATACAACCAGATTAAGATGTATCCCGACGACGAGAAGCATACTTCGTTCCGAACACCATTGGGGGTATACTGCTACACTGTAATGCCCTTCGGACTGAAGGACGCCGGAGCAACCTATCAGCGGGCAATGAGTACAATCTTCCGCGATCATCTCCGAAAAACAGTGGAGTGCTATGTCGACGACATTGCCGTCAAAAGCCGCAACAAGAATGAACATCTTCGCGACCTGAGAACGATGTTCGACATAATGCGGGCTCATCAGCTGAAAATGAACCCGACAAAATCCTTCTTGGGAGTGTCAAGTGGCAAGTTCCTTGGGTTTATTGTCACATCAAAAGGGATTCATCTTGACCCAGACAAAGTCAAAGCCATTCAGAGCATGCATCCACCGAGGAATCTCAAAGAGCTTAGAGGCTTGCAAGGCAGACTGGCTTATATTAGAAGATTCATTGCAAATCTCTCAGGCCGCTGTCAACCATTCACCCGGCTCATGAAAAAGGGTGCTTCCTTCGTATGGGATCAAGCTTGCCAGGAAGCTTATGAAGACGTAAAGAGGTACCTCACAAAACCTCCAGTCTTAGTGGCCCCTACATCAGGGAAACCATTCTTGCTTTATGTAAAAGCTCTGGACTACTCCCTCGGTGCCCTCCTCGCTCAAAAGGATGACAATGGCCACGAGCAGGCCATTTATTATCTGAGCAGAACTCTCATAGGAGCCGAATCTCGCTACAATCCTATCGAGAAAGAGTGTTTAGCTCTCGTCTTCGCTATTCAGAAGACACGACATTATTTGGTCGGCCAGACCATACATGTCATCTCCAGAGTAAACCCATTGCGTCTTCTTATGACAAAGCCAGGATCATTGAATTCAAGACTGGCTAAGTGGGCACTTTTATTGTCTCAATATGACATGACCTTCATCCCTAAGAAGGCGGTCAAAGGCCAGGCCCTTGCAGAGTTCTTGGCTGCTCATCCAGTTCCGGAACATTCAAAACTTCACGAAGATATCCCTGATGAAGTCTTCGAGTCTTATGCAACCTCAGAAGAGGAAGTGTGGCAGATGTTCTTCGATGGAGCATCGCGAATGGGCCCTAAAGGCAGGATTATTGCCGGAGTGGGGGTTGTGTTTATCTCCCCGCAGAACCATGTTCTTCCCCGAGCATTTTCTCTGACAGAATCATGCTCCAACAATGTAGCGGAATATAATACTCTGCTCATTGGCCTTCAACTCGCCCACGGAATGGGGTACGCTGCCTTGAAGCCTACGGCGATTCAAAGCTGATCATCAATCAGGTTAAAGGCGAATATGAAGTCCGCCATGAGGACTTGGTGCCTTATTACCATACAGCCCTCGAGTTGGCTAACCTATTTGAAGGTTTCTACATCGGCACGTGTCCCGATCTCAAAATACCAAGGCGGACGCCCTTGCTGCATTAGCAACAACTCTAGCCTTACCGGCAGACACCGAGTATCACCTCACAGTCGCAACTCGACATCTTGTATGCTCCAAGCACATGCTAAGAACTCGAGAAGTCTATAATGTCTCCACGGACCTTGAGCCGAGAGATTGGCGCTTTCCTCTCATTGACTATGCTTTGCACGGTCTGTTTCCAGACGATCCTAAAGAAGCGGCGTCCGTCAGACGAAGGTCTCTCCGTGTAACCCCCTGCTCCCCGGTGTATGTATTACCGTATCGGTACGCGATACGACGTATAAAATTGATTTGACCTCCGTGGTAGTCCGATTGAGCTGATTTCAGTTTCAAAAATTATTTCCTAATATTTTAGATTTTTCAGGATTTTTTAGAATTTTTCTGGAATATTTTGGAAAATCTCCGTTGTCGGTGTCGACCGATACCGATAACCGGCCTTCCGATTTTTATTTCACAAACGGAGTAGAATTTTTAGAATCCGCTTTCACCGTGTGTCTTAGAATCGTGTTATCTACGATCGGGTATTTTTGGGAAATTTTCTGAATTTATCGAAAATCGGGCCAAACCGGTGTCGCCCGGTACCGGTGACAGCTTCCGGGATTTTTAATTTGCAAACCGGATTGAGTTTCTGCAAACCGTCTTCACCTTATGTCTCCGAATAATATTCTCTATTTTCTGTAATTTTTGGGCACCGTTCGGAGCTGGTCAAATTTTGGGCCAATATTATAATATTAAACTATTAATTTTTTTATTCTTTTCTTTTACTTTCCTTTCCTTTCTCTTCTCCATTTTATGGAGAACTCCTCCCACCTCCATACTGTGCCCAACCGACCTTTCTCTCTCTCCCCCTATAAAATTCCTCTCTCTCTCTCTCTTTCCCTTAACAACTCTCTCTCTAAATCCCTCACTGTCTCTCTCCCCCCTAAGTAGATCCTTAATTATCTCTCTCTCACACTAAACTCTCTTTCCCCTCTCCCTGTCCATGGCCAGGGGCGGTCAAACCCATGCTCGCGGCCGGCCAAGTGCGGCCGGCGCCGCCGTGCCGCGACCCCCCGACCGTGCCCTAGCCGGCCGGCGCCTCCCCTCCGGCCGCCGCACCCCCGACCCGGCGGCTCCCCTCCGGCGAGGCCGCCATGGCCATTCACTCCCTTTCTCTTTCTCTGGTAATCTCTCTCTCTCTCCCCTCATCCTTCCTCACGGCCTGAAGCGCCGCCGCGCCGCCGGCGGCCGGGGCTGCCGCCGGCGGGCCACCCTCGTCACCGGCCAGCCCCGCTGGCCGGTCTGTGCGCAGGCAGAGCAGCAGCAAGTCTGCTGCTGCTGTTGTCTTGTTGTTTGGGTTTGGGTTTTACCCCAAACCCATTAACCCAATAGAGGTTATCAAAACCCCAATAAGCCCTAAACCCCATAACCCGTTATCCGTTAACTCAAGTCAATGGGGTTTGGGTATTGGATCCCAAACCCGACCCGCGAGCTACCCAAACCCGTTCCGAAACCCGTTACAGGTACTTTTACATAAAACCCCCTGCTCAATTTTATTAATTGCAATTTGAATTATTTCTATTTACATATTTATCCCATTTTGATTATGTTTAGCGTTCGGGCAATATCGGGAGCATCCGGACTCCGATTCGGGCGATTCTGGATCCGTTGCGATCGTGGAAACGAGAGCTACAGTCCTGTAGCCAGTTTGTGAGTGTTTTCTTTTATAAATTATCTTTTATCATGATTAATATCTTAGTTGGTTGCCTAATTAAGAATAAAACATGATTATCGATAAATCATGATAATTATTGTAATCCCTGCAATTAAGGCACAATAACACCTGATTTAGGATACAGACTGATTGGTTAGTTAATGAGAGGAGGTAACCATAGTAACAAGACATACGTCGTAGACAACTCGGACACAGATATCATGCCTGTACCGCCACTGTCCCACGGATCACTGGGTCACCATATTAGTGTATACTATTACTTCATGTAGTAGCTCACAGTTAGATAACTATCGTCACATGTATACTGATCCACGATACTCGGTGACACTACACTGTTACTAGACATGCATGCTAGATACCTTTATTTCACGCACTGGTATCATCACTACAGGGGTAGCGTAAGTCAATGGACATGGTAGTATATGATACACTGACCATTGTGCGTACATGTACTAGTGATACACAGATATGTTATATGGATTCTTGCTCCACATAGATAATCTACTGATACACGGATATTCCACTGCATGATGTACCCCATTTCATATGATTGTTCTCATCGTTACATAACTGCTCGACACACGGTGATCTCATGTTTACATATCACTGTTACATATGCTCACCGCATGGGTGTACATGCATGTATTGTTTCTATCTTCCTGTCATATAGATTACCGTGTATATTACATGTATTATTGTTCCATGTTACTGTATTTGTGTTATATGATTGATGGATCCCCGTTCATACTACATGTATTATTGTTCCATGTTACCGTATTCATGTTATATGATTGTTTCCTGTTACTGATATGGATATTCCCGTTACTGGACATGAGAGCTGTTGATATGCGATATGTGGAATTCCACATCTACTGTTCCCGTTTCCCGTTATATGGTTCCCGTTATATTGTTCCCGATTCCCGTTATATTGTTCTACGCTATCAACAGAGCTCTGGTCCAGTTATCATGTTACCTGTATCATGTACAGTAGTTGTTCTTGTCACATTGTAGACTGGACATATCAGATAATAATGAGAACTTGGGTATGGGGGAGACTTGACGGTTGATTAGATCTTATCGGGTGATGTACTGGATCCATATTGTTAGTCCCACTGTAGGGGACGGTAGTGCTACCTACCACTAGCTCCATGAGCTCCCGTTACTTGATTCGTGCTCCCCTCCTAGCGGAGGGCCCTGGTCTTAGCAGCCAGGGGTCCGTTTAAGGCCGTGATCCCGGGTATGCACGGGATACATCCACCCGATAAGAACTCCTCGATCATGGGTTTCCAATTAACATAATAAAACAGTATACACAATAGTGACGTTGGGAACACTTGTTATTTGGTCACTCTCTCGTCTGGATAATGGTATCCGTAGGCCATGTCCGGATGGGTTCGACTGGAGTGCGGGCTCCAGTATGAACTGCCAGTGGTATGGGACACTGGAAGAGATTGATTAAATATCAGGTGGTACTGATTTCTACTATTGTGTCAATCACATGACTTGCCTGATACATGTATACTAACTTGTTACTGTTCCTGTTATTTTGTCTGCTATCATGTTCACTGTGATCTTGCTCACTTGTTAATGTTCCTGTTCCTGTTATCCGCTATCATGTTACCTGTAGATTTTGCTACACTACCTGATACCTATGGTGGCATACTACTCATGCACATGTACACCTTGCATCACATATATTCTGTTTTACATTGTTTATATGCTGCCTAGACACAACACAGTAGCATGTTCATATTGCATATGCCCACCTACATGTTCATTTACATCACTATCATGTTCCCTGCTATTACGTCACCGCTAGATAACATTATTTATTATATAGACCTGATGATAACCGCTAGGTAGTGATGGTACCAAAAGATGACATGTTTATATATTTCTACTGCTTCCTATATGCTTATGATATTATATCACTTGTACCACATCATGTATTCTATATTAGTATCGTGCTTGTATTACTATGTATATATTCCTGCCTTCTTCATTTTACCACTCACTAGGTCGCTTTCTGACGACCATGGGTTTGCATGCCCAGATTGGAGATCCGAGTTACCATAGCTTCAGAGAATGTCTTGGAGTCACATGGGAGATTCCGTATCAGGACTATTCATAAGTATTTTAGTGTTTTATTTCTGTTATCGTATTTATCCTTGTTTTCATATCTGTTATGATCGCTGACCTCTTTCTGCAGGTATTCTTGTACTGCTTTCATGCTGGACCTCATATCTATATGGAGGTATTGTACTGTACTGAGGCTTAACGTACGCGTGAGGTTGTTTTCACCTCGCGTATGTACGTCGCCATAACGTCTCCGTATCCTTGGGATCGGGGCGTTACACTCCGTTTCTACTATGATCCGACTTGGAAGACGCTTTAACCGTCGTTCATATGACGGTGTTCTCCTCCGTTGCCTTTCTCATTTAGAGGCACAGGAATCGCTCCAAGAAGCACACGACGGCATTTGCGGAGCTCATCAGCCAGGTCCTAAACTTAAAGACAGGTTGCATAGGCTTGGATATTACTGGCCAACCATGATAGCCGACGCCATCCAATATGCACGAAGGTGTAAAGCATGTCAGATTCATGCAGATTTCATACACCAGCCTTCGGAGTTGCTCCACCCGACTGTTGCTTCATGGCCATTTGAAGCATGGGGAATAGACGTCGTAGGGCCAATCAGCCCTTCTTCGACAAGAGGTCACCGGTTTATCCTAGCAATAACCGATTACTTCTCAAAATGGGCAGAAGCCATACCATTGGCCGAAGTCAAAACCTCTAATGTGGTTCACTTTATCAAGCACCATGTCATCCATCGATTTGGTGTCCCTAGGCGGATCATCCACGACAACGGTCCCCAATTCATAAGCCAAGTATTCTATCGGTTCTGCGATAAATACCGAATTCAGAATGTGGCTTCAACTGCCTATAATCCTGCTGCCAATGGCTTGGCGGAAGCATTCAACAAAACAATCATCAAGCTGCTCAAGAAATTCGTCTCCTCGAATAAGCGAGATTGGGACGAAAAGCTCGGTGAATGTCTCTGGGCCTACCGAACCACGGTGCGGACACCAACAGGCAATACGCCTTTTTCCCTGGTATATGGGTGCAAAGCAGTCCTCCCATTGGAAATCCAAATGCCATCGTTGCGTGTGGCTCTGATTACTAAAACCACATCAGAGGACAATGATCGCCTACGCCTTCAAGAGCTCGAAGCTTTGGACGAGAAGCGACTACAAACTCAGCAGCATATCGAGCTATATCAAGCTCGAATCTCAAAAGCCTTCAATAAGAAGGTCAAACAGAGAGTCTTCCAGAAAGGAGACCTGGTCTTAACCGTCAGACGACCGATGATTATGACGCACAAGACCAAAGGCAAATTTCAGCCTAAATGGGAAGGACCGTTTGTAATAGAAACAGTCTATTCAAATGGAGCATACCGCCTCACGACTGCAGAGGGCGACCTACTCATGATGCCGATCAATGGCAAGTTCTTAAAGAAGTATTATCCTTAATCAAGGATCCTTCTCTTGATCAAGTTAACACTACACCTCTGATCAAGATCTCCGTGTCTGGAGCACACACAAAGAGAGCCTTACTCTTCCTCCAAGTGAGGTCATACAGCTGAAAACCAACAGGAACCTGGCCGCGCACCGGTTATCCTAAAGGGAATCAAGGTTATGCAGACATTAACCTGATAATCCAATATCCTTTAACGATTAAGGATAGAGGAAAATGTTAGCCTATAAGCCCAACATAAGTCCTCGACAACTCATCATGCTGAGGGAAATAGCATGGCTAGCCCAACTCAAACGGTAGTTGGTAAAGGCATATCAAACCCGTTGACAGCTGGGGGTTTGCTAAAAATCCTACGGGACCTGTTCCCATTTGATTCCCTCTCCAAAATCACCTACCAATTCTCACCCATAGAATGGTAGGGCCACATATATGCTTCGCTGTTATGTTAACATTAAACCTATGATAGCAGTTCCCTCATCTCTCTCCGTGAGAATGAGACCCCCCAAAATCACCTACCAATTCTCATCCATAGAATGGTAGGGCCACATATATATCTCGCTGTTACGTTAACATTAAACCTATGACAGTGATTCCCTCGTTTCTCCCCGTGAAAATGAGACTTTTCCCAAACTCCATTGCAACCTTGAGCTTGGTGGCGTCTCAATCGGTTATGTCATCGCGACCTCTGAACCAGCAGACAGCTAAGTCTCAATTCCGAGCCCTGTTGACATCTACAAAAGACAGGTCTCGATACTCGTTGACATTTACAAAAGACGAGTATCACCGATTTTGAGCTTGTTGACATTTACAAAAGACAAGTCTCAACCCCGAGCCCTGTTGACATCTACAAAAAACAGGTCTCGATACTCGTTGACATTTACAAAAGACGAGTATCACCAATTTTGAGCTTGTTGACATTTACAAAAGACAAGTCTCAACCCCGAGCCCTGTTGACATCTACAAAAGACAGGTCTCGATACTTGTCGACATTTACAAAAGACGAGTATCACCTATTTTGAAACTTGGTGGCTTCTCAACCAGTTATGTCATTGCGACCTCTGAACTGGCAGATAGCCAAGTTTCATCTACCATTGAGCTTAGTAGCGTCTCAATTGGTTATGTCATTGCGACCTCTGAACCAGCAGACAGCTAAGTCTCAATTCCGAGCCCTGTTGACATTTACAAAAGACAGGTCTCGATACTCGTTGACATTTACAAAAGACGAGTATCACCTATTTTGAAGCTTGGTGGCTTCTCAACCAGTTATGTCATTGCGACCTCTGAACTGGTAGATAGCCAAGTTTCATCTACCATTGAGCTTAGTAGCGTCTCAACCGGTTATGTCATTGCGACCTCTGAACCAGCAGACAGCTAAGTCTCAACTTTGAGCCTGTTGACACTTACAAAAGACAGGACTCACCGATGCTTGCTGACATTTACAAAAGGCAAGTATCTCCCCTTCAGCCCCGCAAAGGGCTAACCTCGAGATTGCTGACGTCTTAATCGGTTATGTCATTGCGACCTCTGAACCGACGGATAGCCACGTCTCAAAGATTACGTCCTCAAGCAAGAACAAGATTGGAGATTCGACAGAAGTCAAAACAAAAGAAAGAATTTCCATTAATTCCAAAAGATGGGGACACATGGAGGCACGTATACAATGACCTACAAGCGTACACTGTACGATCTGAGCCGCTCTCCGAGGGCGTTTAGCCTCGTCTTCCTGTCATCAGCAGCCTGGGCAAGCGCTTGTGACCTCAGCTCAACCTCATCAAAGTCCACCGCCTGGGCCAGACGAGCTTCAACTTCCGCCAAAGTTGCCCTCTGTGACAACTCCTGCCGCGCAAGCTCCTCACTCTGAGCTTTGAGTTGTTCAAGCCGCGCAGTTTCCTCAAGACGCACCGGTATGGCCTTGGATAAGAGGAGATTTGCTTTCCTGATCATTTCCTCAGCCTTCGCAATCTTATCCTCAGCGCCAAGAAGAGCACTAGTGGAGGCGTCAATTGCACTTCCAACCTCCGCTTGCCTTGTTTCCAAGGATTTCAAATCAGAAGAGACGGCCTTAGCAGCCTCTTGAGCAGCAAGCCGGGCCTCGTGCTTTCGGGCAACAAGACAGGCGAGCCGCTCATCAGCTAAGGACGCCGGGTCTGAGCGATAGAGACGGCGCCACTCCTCTACAGCCTTCTCAAGTTCATCCACCAGGAGTTCTAAAGCAGCAGCCTGATGATACCCCTCAAAGTCTCGAATGCTCTCAATGTCACGGGAGAGGACCACCTTCAGCTTTGAGAATGGTACAGGCGAGCCCTTCAAAACTAGGTCGATAGTTCGCTCCAAGCTTCTATAAAAGCTATCGACCAGGTCACCTATGTAATCATTCTCGGCCTCAGCCATTTATGGCAGGGAGGAAACCTCGGAGTAATCTACCAGCCTAGTCTACACCGTCGCGGAAGAAGCAGCGGGAACACTGACAGCAGCAGGACTAGCCGAAGGCGATCTCGGCGGAGTCCTCATCGAAACCAGCACGCCAGCCACCGCGGAGGTAGGACTGGCAACCACCTCTTGAGCAGCAGGCTCAACCACCAGGGTTGGAGAAGCAGGGCTTGCGATCACCCTCAGTGCCGCACTCGGCAAAACAGTCGGCACCTCACTCGTTGATGTGATTGGGAGTGAGGATACCTCCGGGACTGCCGCCCCTTCAACCTCTGGTCCTTCAGCTGATTTGGGCTGATAAGAAGGCAGGTCGCCATACAGCGCGTCCAACACAGCAGCATCCGCCGCGGTCGAAGCGCTCATATCACCCCTTGACTCTTCAGGGAAATCACCTGGTCCCCTCGAAGCTGATGCATCTTGAGGCCGGACACCTGTAACAAGACTACGGTCAGTCGGAACATCGCATGCAGGAGAAACCAAGAGGTTACGACAATACCATAAGATGACGTCGCCTCAAACGTCTCGCCAGCCACATCAGTCTCCAGAGGCTCCATCGGAAATTTTTGGCAGAATCAACACGAATAGCCGGCTCGCTTTCACTTGCCGAGTATCCTGTGGACCACCCGATAGAGCTTGATGCCTCAGGACTTCCTTTAGAAGTCCCAACGCCTGAAGGACCAACATCAGCCGCGCCACTCCCAGACTCTTCCGAGTGAGCAGGGGAACCGGCTGCAGCCCCATAAGTGAATAAGGGATCATAATGTTCCCCTTGCTCTCCAGCCGCCTCGGCTCCTGCAACAAGAAGCAAAGGATGAGTTATTTTGAACACACCAAAGGCGTATTATATGGACAAGGTTAATCTTACCCAGACCTGGAGCGAATTCACCACTAGTCAGCTCAGCAACCGACGATTCAGCTGCTAATAGGGCAGCACGAGGAATCGCTGTAGAGGGGTAACCCTCTACGACAATCGTAGGAGCTTGGCGACGGGGCTTCTTCGCCAATGACTTCCTACGAGATCCGCTACCTGCCCGCTTTCTCTTGAAGTGGACGTCAGAATCCTCTTCTTCCACTTCTCCCGCACATCGTGGGGAAGATGTCCCCACCACACCAGAGCCAGCCGCATGAGTATCAGCTCCAGCCCCCGCCTCGAAGCGAGGACTCCCTGCATCAGAAGCCTCGCTGTCATCCACAGCGATGAACTCCTCTAAACTAGGGACACGAACCCGTTTGCCTTCCTTTTTCTCAGAGGCCTTCCGCTTCATTCGCTGAGAGATTAACTTCACACCCGAACTGTTGGCGTTAAATCCAGGAGGTGTGAAGTTGGAAGCCGCGTACCACTGGCAAAAGCACAGGGTCGTCGAGAGGCCGGGATCCTGCAGCGGCGTGCGTAGCCACGCCCCAGTGCCATCCGCAGTAAAGAACCGCCAGGCACGGGCCCCATCAATAAGACTCCCCATGAAAGCCAGGTCCGAATTGGGGTTGCCCACATACAGCTGGTCGTACCCAAACTGGCGGGCAAATCGACTCGGGACGTAGGGTTTCAGGTAGCAGGTATCCCCACTCCTGTACAGCAAGTGCGAGGGCCGGATGCTGACCAGCCACTCGAAAACGCCCCGACTCATGGGAGACCGCCCCGACTCCGCATCTCGGAATTCCTCGTTGTATCCTGCGCCCCGAATGCGAGGAAAACAGCGGAACAGGCTATAAGCGTCATGATGACGCACTAACTTACGGGCCTCGGCCACGTAGGTTTTCATCCAAGAACAGCCTTCGAATCGGCGGAGAAGCGCCGTTCGAACACCCTGCGGAGGGTCTTCCCCAGCTCCAATCAAAGTAGGGCAGTGTAAGGCGAACCACGCCATCAAGTAGGTGTATGGCAGACCCACCCTAGGATTGGGTCCATCACAAGGCAGGATAGCACTCTTCCCACGCCTCATCGCCGGTGGCCTGCAGAAAGCCTCCGTTAATGCGCGAAGGCCTCTTTGAATACAGCACACCATGGCCGGAAGAAGACCCAGACGGTGGCCATGGGCCAAGCGAACGGCGGGTAGCAGAACATTCGGGTGGACGATGTCACCCGAGGAAGAAGGCACAACACACTTCTTTAACCAGACGGTTAAGAAACCGGCCAGCAACGCCTTTCGAGACATAGGCCGACGGGCCTGATGGTGAAAGCTCCGAAGGGTATCACCCTTCTCATAGGGACCAGCGTCTTCTGTTACGACGATATCCCTTTGGAGACACATCTCCATCCGTTCAACAATATCGCCATTAGCAACTCCGCGATGAGCTGCTTCAGGAGCATTCTTCATGTCTGGGAACAGGTAACTTCCCCAGCTCTTCAAGCTCTTCGAGCTACCCTTGCCACCACCGTGGATGCTGAAACAAATATGCAAGTGGCACATCAACTCCCGATAAGTCTCGAGCAAAGTAGGCTCCTGTTTCTCTAGAATAGCCAACTCCGCCTCACAGGGAAAGTACTCTTCGTATGGAAGAGACCCGAAAGGCAGAGCAGAGATTTCTCACATCTCATGCAAAGCCATGCCCAACTCGCCAACCGGGGTGAAGAAGGTCCCCGAAGCCGGGCAGTACAACTCAAGGATGGCGTAGAAGCACGCCACCTTCATCTCAATACCGTAGCAGGTCGCCCTGACGGCCTCATAGAGGTTTAACCTCCCCAAGTCCTCCTTGAAGTGAGCGAGGATATAGTTGATCAAGTCCGCCCACCATGTCTTAGGAGGATGAACCCAACCGGGAGCTCTGAAGTCAGTGGCAGGGTAGTTCCCGTTAACTGCGCAGAACTGGGTGCCAAAGGTCTGCGCCACAGCCGGGTTCTCTCCCACTGGAAGTTCCCGCGATACCTTCCCAGGGTATAGGCCCATTATGCTGTGGGGAGGGCCCGCCCTTGAATAGCCGGATTGAGACGTCAATCTCCCGACAAGGACGGACTCGACATTTCGGCTCACGCCCTACGCCATCTTCCGAGCCTGAGTCACATTTACAAAAGAAGACAAAGGAAAGTGCCGCTTAGTGGACGGAAGGTAAAACTTCTCGCCATCCAATTGAAAGATCCATTGTCCTTCGCCTGCCTGCAACTGGCGATCGGGATCGGGTGCGGCATCCCCGAACATAAAGTCGGGCTTTCTGTAAGTCCGACGGTCAACATCCTCAAGAGGAGCCGTGGTCAAGATACTCCGTGTGGTCTGCGGATGACCGCCTTGGATGAGTGTATCCCGGACGAGGGAGCTCCGCTCACTAAACAAAGAAGCCTGTCCATGGAATTGCAGGCTGATGTTACCATCTGCTCGACTGGTTAGCCCGAACAGACTGTTCAGGAGACCGGAAGTGTAATGCACTGCAAAGACAGAAATGAACTATGATTAGTTCAACAATCAAGTGGATACGAAGGCATAAAAAATTCACTAAGGCATAGCCTCGCTCAGCGAGCAAGGCCAGCAAGGCGATAGCTTCGATGAAGCTTGATCTCGCGGATAAAACTGCATTTTTGCAGAGAACGTCCAAAATACCAACTTCGCTTAAGCAGGAAGTGGTATAGCCCTAAGGGCTGACGTCACCAAGAGGGCATCATGGTCAAAAGTCACCCTTCATGGCCATGACTGAAGAAACAGACCTATATCCTGTTCCTCAACAGGATGGAGACTGCCCGAGTAATGGCTTCGTACGGAAGCCTAAAGAAGAACTGTTCGGTTCTTAATTCCCTTGTGCAAGGAAAATAGAGAGGTTCAAAGAAACGAGTTCCCTAATGAGGACAGATCATATTCGATCGTCCTAATAGCCAAATGTCGGCTCCAAAGGAGAGAGACCACGGTCTCTAATCAGATAGGAAAATCCCTTACCGGTGACTGGTCGCTCGATGACCGGAGGAAGAGGGCCCTCCGCTGCAGAAGTCGCCACTTCTTTTCCCGCTCGTCTTTTGGGCGCCATTAAAGAGTTGCAAGAGTTCTCAAGGTTCTCTGAACGAAGAAGGAAGAGGAAGAGGGAAAGTCAAGAAATCTCTCTGAAAAAGGAGATCTTTTCCTGCTCAGCCCGATCGGGCTTTTATAGGCCAATCAGCGCCTGAAACGAGGCCTCAAAAAGGGCGTATGCCGCCGCTTCGAATTAATTCGAAACGCCGCCCAAAGCGCCTTCCAGAGAAGCGCTGGTTCAACTCCACTAAGGGTTAACTTCGCACTGGAGCAAAGTGCGGACTTCGCACAATCCTTCAAGGACTTCGCCGAGAGGCTTACCTTAGCCCTCTAAAAAGGCGCTGACATGCCAGTCTCGCGAAGATCACTCAAAGAAAGGACTATGTCCTTAACTCCGCATACAGTTTAGCCCCGCTATGGCCAAACTCTCAATGAAAGCAAGCAAAAATTAGATGATTAGAAGATGAACTTTCATTGATTTAAAAGGAAGGGTACATTGATATTACATCAAAGTTGTGTTTCATACAACACACACAGTTGCTTAACAAGGTCATCCGCGCAAAAGGCATACAAGTGATTTTATCCGCTTCTAAGTCAAACCGACTGGACAAAGAAGGCCTTCCTCCTGCACAGGGCTGTAATCAGTGGTGCCGCAAGGACACGGTCATTATTCTCCACAAAAATGGCAGATCTTGCCAGGCCATTTTTGTTGAAGCCTGGCAATAAAAACCTATCGCCGCCAACACGATAGATCACATATAATGGGAATCGGCAGTGATACCAGTGATCTAACGGGTATGAGGCCCGTTTTTCCGAAGTGGATCGCCCCCAAAGGCCACCAAAGTTGAAAGTCGGCAATGATGCCGGCGATCCCACAGGCGACGCCTACTATCTGGAAGCGGATCATCTCCGGTAAAAGCGGCAGCCAGCCTTACCTCAGAATGAATCACCTCGGATAAAAGGCTGCCAACAGCCTCTGGGACACGCACCCGTCGCCCCAAGTTGTTCCTCCTGCTTAAAAGTAAAGCTTCAACCGGGGAAGCATAAGGCAATTTTTCGGTCTCTTTCATCAAGATACAAGATCGGCGAGCATAGCCCACTGCAAGGCAAATCAGAACAGATTAGCAGTTAAGCACAGAAAAAACTGCAAATCAGAATCTTTTGGGTCAAAGCAATCCAATTTCAGTAAAAGCAGAGGACAAGCCTCGCCTGCACAGCACTGATGGGCTGGCTCAGCAAACGCCAAGTCCAAGCCTCGCCTATATGGCTAGCCAGACTGACCCCGTGGGATACAGTCTTAGCTCCGCCTATATGGCAAGACTGGCTCAACTATTGAAGAGACCAAGTCCCAAGTTCTGCCTGTGCAGCGGACTTAATGTGCAGTGATCTTCCTTTGATCAAGTCAAAAGTGGTAGCTTCACTGGGAAGCTATGCCAAAATCCTTCTCTGCAGATCAGTTAAATAGAGAACAAGGGAAGCTAATCCCTGAAGCAGCTGCCAAAGCCAAATTAAGGGAGATGAACTCCCTAAAATCGGTGAAGTCGTTGAATGATCAAGACTTACCGGTCCTTGGCCGGATAATGACCAGAGTGGGCATTCCCACTAGTTCAGAGATCTGAGTATCTCTTTCAAACCAAGAGAAGAAAGGCAAAGCACTTCTCTTCAGAGGACTTCAAGTGTCCTATTTATAGGCCCCATGGCCTGAGCGCTGCCGCCTCAAGCGTGGAAGCACGAGCGCATTTAAGGCATTTATTACGCTTTGAGAAAAGGGACGGTTTCCCTTGGAACCGTGCGAAGGAAGAAAACGTCTCCCTCATAAAAGGCACTTATGGCGCCTTGAAGAAAGGGAATATCTTCCCTTGGAAACGTGCAAATCGGAGAAAATCTTCCCCGGTCAGCGCAAGAGAAGGAAAAAACCTTCCTTGAAAATCGACCCACGGCAGTTGGTCTCTGGAAAGCGACATGCGTTCCCGAGCGAACATATCTTCGGAAGCCCAGACGCGAGGCTACCCGCACGCGAAGTCATTCAGAGGCGCGAACCTGTGCAATTCTTCGGCAAACTTATCCCAAAGCAGGATTGAAGGCGAAGCTGAACTCAACCATCATGGCGACGTTCATACTCCACACCACCACCGATCAAAGCAATTCAAAGTGTTTCGAAGTCTGAGCCATTGCAGACTTTCGAAAATTTTGAAGGGGGTCTTGTTGACACTTAAAAAAGACAAGATTCTTATTGGTCCGAACAATGTCTAAACTTGTTGACATTTACAAAAGACAAGTGACAGACGAGCTGAAGACTAGTTTTCACCCATCTCTAAGGGACAAGGAAGCAACTTGGACTCCAGATCCAGCAAGCAGACAGTGAACCCGGATTGTTTCTAAACAGACCTCAGCAGGTCTAAGGTGCTAACACTTAGCATCGCATGAGCCCAAAGGGATAGCCTCGCTTGAGAGGCTAATATCACTCAACTTCGCCTTGAAGCCATCCAAAGCCTCGCCGAGAAGCTAACTCGTAACTTCGCCACAGAGGACTTCCAACTCCGCCATTGGTCTGCTATGGTCAACCTTTGACCAGTCAAATCTCCAGATGAGATCGGATCCAATCAGATCAAATCTAATTAAATCAAATCAGAGATCAAATTTGGCAGTTGATTGCCACAATCTCTTGACTCTTCTAAAACGAGTAAGAAGATCAGCGAAAATCCTCCAACGATATGGAAAGGATCAAAACAAATCGAGAAGGTCCACCGACCTGCCAATTCTAGCTTCGCAGAAGCTGATCCTAGCCTCGCAGTAAGGCTACTTTCCAGATTTAAACAGATTTGATTCAATCTGTTTCCATATCTTCAAGGGACGATTATACCCTTGCTCTCCCTATAAATAACCCGCCAGGGATACAAGGAGAGCAATCAATCGATCGATCAATCGAAAGAGGACGGGAAAAAGAGAGAAGACTTCACAAGCAGAGACTTCTTCACAAAGCACCGTGCGCTCTCGAATTCAGAGACCCTTTAGAGAATTGCTTTCTCTAACCAGGATGTTGATACCCTAACATCGTCCTTCTTCTCAAGGAATCTCCGGAACCAGGCGAGAAGGAATTCCTAATTGAAGGCGATTTTGAGAAGCAGCAAGAGGGTTCTACCAACCTTCTATTCTCTGATTCCCGGAACCAGGCGAGAAGGGAATCTCATCGCTCGCATCGTCAAAGGGACAAAGTGGTCGTGCGCTGACCAGACTCCTATCGGCACACTTCTCTAGAATCTTTGAGGAGATCTACTTGTAATCTTTTTAAGAATACTTGTAATTTAGCTCCTCAAACCTTTTTGGTAAGTTTTCCCCCTTTGCAAACATAATGGAAAACATTATTTTCATATCAAAAGGAAATGTTCAAGAGTGCTTCTCTTGAGTTTTCAAAAGAATTTTCTTGAGCTTTTCACTCTCAAATATATCTAGCATTGTTGGCCTAGAAGCCTTTCACCTTAGTTTTGAGGATGACTAACTTATGAAGATTAGTTTACTAATGATATTGTGCTTAATAAGTTTCAAATAATGATCAAGATCTTAGTAGGTGATTAGCTTCAACAAAGAATTCAAAGTCGCGCTTCAAGATCGCATCTAGCACTCGGTTGGAGCCAAACTCTTTGGATCGTGTTTGAATCGAGTCGGCTTGGAGAAGAAGTTCTATAAGAAAATTTTGACTTGTTTTAGTTTATAATTTATATCTTGTGTAAAGATGATTAGTTCTGATATGCTCAAGTTCACACACACACACACACACACACACACACAAGTTTAATAGTTTTGGTTTCAGTTTAACTGGTTTTGGATTTTCAAGTATACATTTATCGTTTTCATGAATAGATAGAATCAAAAGAAGTTTTACATAGTTTAATGTATATGAATTTCATTCATATACATCTGTTTCATATTGACTAAAAACTTACTTTAATGTATATCTATTTTATGGTTTCAAGTTTTGTTTTTAACAAAACTTAGTTTTGCATTTATTGTCAAAAATCTAGATATATCATTTACCATGTGTATTGGATTCTATCCATGCACATCATGCTTAAAATTAAGTTTAAATATCATGTTTTTGTACTTATACAAGTTTGGAAATATCGGATTTCTATTTAGAACTTGATTTTGGAAAATACCGGTCTTGGTTTAAAGCTTAGTTTTTATACCTCAAAAATAGTTCAAATGTTTTGTAAATGTGTTGATTTTTTGTCACATATATTTGTACTTTAAATATTTATAAGAACTTATTTTTGTGGATTTTATGTGATTTTATGAGATTTTATAGGTATTTAAAAGCCAACATTTCAAACTCTATAACCCTGATTTTTTGGGCTGCTAACAGTCGACCGACGTGCACAGGCTTTAGTGGTCGACCGAGCGGTCGACCGTTCCTGAGAGTCTGCTCTCTGGAAATGGACCCGGTCGACCAACCCAGAGAGGGAGCTCTCTGATTTTGACCTTGATCGACTGACAGTGAGAAAGATCTCACTGTGTCTTGGGGCAGTCGACCGACAACCCCAACGGTCAGAAATTCGATCATTGGCGGTCGACCGGGCGGTGAACCGGCAGGTCATTTTTGACTTGTTTTGGACCCCAACGGCTATATTTTCAGACCCTATAAATATGGGTCCTTTGAGGTCAGTTTTAACTAAGATTTCTAAGTGTAATTTTTCCCACCTTCTTAAGTGTTTTTAACAAAATTTTCAAAAGAATTTTTGTGCCAACTATCTTTATTTGTTTTCAAATTTTTTGGAAAATCAAAGAAAAGGTAGATTTGGAAAATTTGTTTTGTTCTTCATTTTACATATCTATCAAGAAGTTTTTCCCATGTGCTTTCTTTGTTAATTCTTTTTCAAAATACTTTAATTTCTCACACTTGAGCTATCAACTCTATACATATCTATAGGATCTTGTTTTTGTGAGAAAAATTATTTGTGATCTTTCAAGATCACCAAGAGAGTGTTTGTGATCTTTGCGATCACCAAGTGTATTTTCCTTTACTTTGTGCTTGACTTAGTGCCCACCTTTTGTGTAGAGGTTTTGTGTTTGAGAGAGGAGTTGTGTGCTCCCGGTGTTGAGTTGTAATTTCTCAGTGGAGGTCCCTTTGTAGAAGGTCCTGTGTGGACATAGTGAAAATCTTTCTGTGTGAAGGCGGGGACGTAGAGCAGTAGCTCTAACCTTAAAATATTTTGATATTTGCGTTTGATCCACTATGTCTCAACTCGTTCTCTCTTTATATCTTACATTGTTTTACATTGTTCATATTCATATGCTAGATATAGTTTGTCTGTACCCACACTTGTGTTCAACCAAGAGAGCTTATTAAAGCACCTCAACTCTTAGTCTAGAAGATCTAGAGAAGTAGCTCCAGAGCTCTTCACAGGAATTCAGACTCACTCTTGGTTACACTTAGTGTATTTGCAATTAGTTTTTAAATTCCGCATCATTTACACTAGATTAGTGTGTACACCTATTCACCTCCTAGGTGTACTTTCAATTGGTATCAGAGCCTTCGCTCTTGATATCCGTTTAACCACCTAGGAGTGTGATCCTTGGATAGCTAATCTAGTCATTTGCATTGCAAACATATAACATACACTCATGGATTTTCTTTCCCCTCCCATGTATGATGTTTTCAACATCGATATGTGGAAGTTTAAGATGAGTGCATATCTTAAAGCCCTACGATTGCATGTTTACCTTTCCACTACAAAAAATCATATGTTGATAATGGCAAGCACCTAGAAGCCAATACACAAGTCATGGAGGTACTTAGGCATACACTAAGCAAAGAACATTTATGTATTACTTCTCATTGTGATTTCACTTTTGCAGTGTGGAACACATTGATCTTTCCCGAGCTACAAACGACAAACTATGTGGAGAAGGAACCCCATAGTAGATGAGTCCGACGAAGCTCGCTATATGGTCCAAGGGAATGACTCTCTTGAGGTACATTCGGATACTCATCTTGATGACAGTGCTAGTTCTTCTTGTGATGATAACATGGATGCACATGCATTAAATGAAGAATTATCTAATTTTGTGAAATTTTGCTTTCAAAATATAAATTTTTGAAAAGTAAGAGTTTTGAACTAAAAAAAGAAAATAAAAATTTGTTATCAAAGCTTAACATAATTTTACAAAAGAGGGTTGAGATTTCAAGTGAAAGGGACTCCTTGAAAACTAAACTTGACCTTTTTTTGAAAGAAAATGAATTTTTAAAAAATAAAAATGATTTTGATGTTGTCTTGAAGAAAAATGTGGTTTTATCTTCAAAACTTGAATTTGATTCTTTGAAAAATAAAATAGTTTGATTTCTAAAGAATTGAAATCTACTTCTTTAAAAAATAATTTTTTCTCATGTTTGTCATGTTTCTATTGCTCCATCTACTAGTGATAAACACGTTGCATGCTCCACTTCTTCTTCAATCATTGAAAATAATATTTGTATTTTGAAGAAGAGTGTAGATTGTTTGGGCTCCACTTTGAGCCATTATATTTATCGCATGTTTAGTGTATTTATCACATGTTTAATATATTTAGCGCATGTTTATGTGTACCTATGCTCTCTATACCGTTTTCCATGCATGTTTTTCGATTCAGATACATTGATATACATGTATTTACTTGATCTCGAATTTACTGTCATTTCCTTTATGTTACTTGTCATTACCTGTACCTGTATGCTTGAGCCACCTCACTTGATCATGTACACGTGTGACTGCTTGAGCACGCCAACTGGCTTTATCATATGTACTCACGGGCTGCATCTAACAACCCTGAATTCTCATGTCCAGATCCTGAAGTTTGGACCGTAGCGGCCTTACTGTAGCTGATCAGAGTGGCGCAACAGAAGCGTGGATTAGCAGTTGCTTATCTGGACTCTCCTTCTAGCCTCTCCTTGATCAGCTCGCGAGATTCTCATCTTTCTATCGTGAGTACTTTTCCATATTTCATATTGTACATCCTACTTTTGTGCTTCTTAGTGATCATATATTCTTGAGATATTATATCATGCCTTGTGATAACTGTGTACTTGTGCTATTATTGTTGGAATGTATATTACCATCGTGCTTTCGTACTCTGATTCTTACCTGTACTGATGCTTAGAGTATATACGTGAGAATATTTCTGACTTGCGTACATACGTCACAATAACGTCTCCGTACCCACCGGATCGGGGCGTTACAAGGTGCTTTATGTAAGATGTGTTGTCTAACACAGTGAAAAGGAGTGCTCCAGGTGCTTCATGTAAGACGTGTTATCATACAACGCAGTGAAGAGGAGTGATCTCGATTGAGCACATGATCCTCTCGAATGAAGAATGAGGAAGATCGGTTTGCAGGGAGGCTCGAATTCTTTGTTTGAGGGAGATAAAACCTGTTTAATTCCCAGTGCGCAAAAAGGCGCAATAAAGTCCCTGTAAAGCTAATTGAGCTCTCGAGATTGGCAGCGGAGTACTGCTTCATGTAAGACGTGTGCTGCAACGCAGTGAAGAGGATCTCGATCTCGATTAAGCATATGTCTTCCAGGTGTGAAGATGGTCTTCCAAGTGTGAAGAAGATGAGCTTACAGGGATGCTTTTTATTCGAGAAGGGGATTGTTGGGATTTAGGTCGAACAAATAGTCCCACATCGGCTAGACACAGGGATGGTCTTGAGCTTATAAGAAATTAAGCTACTCCACCTAGAAGGCTAGTCTTTGAGGATGGTGCCCTGAGTCCTTACAGTGATTTCGGGTATGCATGTGATACACTCACCCAATTAGAACTCCTTAACCATTGAGTTTCCAATTAGCATAATAAAACAGTATAAATAATGATGATGACATGAGCGCTTATTATTTGGTCACTCTCTTGTTCGGATCATAATACCCGTATGCCATGTTCGGATGGGTACGACTGGAGTACATGTTCCGATATGAACTATCAGTGGTATGAGATACTGAAAAAGATTGATTAAAATAGTAAGTGATACTGATTGTTATTATTGTATAAATATTAATATATTTCTCTTTATATGCATGATATCCTATCTGTGTTTTGTATTGGATTTCCTGATTATCATATTTACCAGATGTTACTAGACATGTATACTCTACACTTTATGTATTCTCTATAAACACACTATTCCTGTATACTCGACATTGTAGCATGATTATTTCTGTTACACACTGATGACATCATGTTATTATTACAATTAGTTTAAACAATAAATATGAAATAATTAAGAATTGATATATGTTAATCAAACAAAATGATTTAATTATATATAACTAAATTATGTATCTTATTACTTATCTCGATAATAATAACATGATAATGGTCATAAATATTTTAAAGATAGTATAATAATATAACGTTAGTTGATATATACATAAAATTTTTCCTGATTGACTTCATTATTGTTTTAATCATATATTGTATATTATCGTAGAGGTAATATCATTGTGACACGTTTGATATTAATAATGTTATAGTGCTAATATAATAATTGTGTGCGTGTGTGTGTGTGTATATATATCAATTGTTAGTATAATTATATTGTATCACTGTTATTTGGACATATATTATATATTATCGTAATTGTAATACTATTATAGTATATATTAATGTTTCCCTCATTTTATCACTCACTAGGTCATTTTCTGACGACCCTGAGGTTGGTTCCTAAAGTTTGAGCTCAGAAATTACGTAGTGTCCCGAGATATTAGTAGGAGGCTATTCGCCTTTATTATTATTCATAGATATTTTTATTATTTTGTCTGTACTTCCTTATTTATTCCTGTTTTCATATCGATCGTGATCACTAACCCATTTTGCATGTATTCATGTACTTATTTAAGTTGTATTTATGTCATGCATATTGTGTTTATTTCCAGTACGGAGGTTTAGTGTATATACGTGAGGGTATTCTCCTCGCGTATATGCTCGCCAACTCTCGTCGCGTCTCCGCTATAATGTATTTGGGAAGCGAGGCGTGACAATATCTTTCCATGCAACAGATATAACTTAATTACCTAACAAATAATAATGTCAGGAGCGGATGTTATTGAGTCACTTCCTTATTTGGATGGTATCAGCATATCAAAGTTCGGATGTGTTCTACTGGAGTGCAGACACTGGTATGAGCTACCAATGGTATGGGACACTGGAAGAAAATGATTGAAATAACATGCGATACTTGTTACTACTATTATTGAATGATTAAGTTATCTTGCCTGCCACCTGCCTGAAATGATATTTGTGTTATTGAATTTCCTGACTTGCATGCTTGAATCGTGTCACTATGATAATAAAATACTAATATAATAATTCAGGACAACTCGGGTTGTATAAACTTAGATGATAGTGACATGAGCTATAGGATACACACACACACACACACACACACGAGCGTTCCTTGTTTGAATTATTCCCTCGACGTACTAATCTCATGAATCAGTAATCTGAGTTCATACAACTGATTTTGCCCATATTTGCTTTACTTGATTCCTCATTGCATGCTTGTGTGTGCTTGAATTCACGACATGATTTTCGATATATGTTTTTCTGATTTGGACTTATCGATACATGTATGCTTGCCTATGCACGCCACTTAGCTTCATTTTACGCACTCGTTGGATTAGTTCTGACAACCTCTAGATCTGCATGTCCAGATTCTGGATCTTGGATGTAGTGGACCCTCCCAGCTTCTTTGCGCAGCGGTAGCATGGTGGATCAACGGTAGATCGTCCGTATCTCCTTTCTTCCAGCCCTCTCTTGACTAGCTCTCGAGATTTCTTCTTACTATTCGTGAGCATCTATCAGCTTTTGTACCATGCAACTCTCTTTGTATATCATACATTTGCGACTCTTGATGATGTAATATTCATGTAATATTGGATCACGCTCTGTGATAACCGTATACTTGTATTTTTTATTGGAATATATATTACTATTGTGCTTTTGTACTCTGATTCTTGCATGTGCTAATGCTTAGCGTACGTATGTGAGGGTATTATTTCCCTGAGTATGTACCTCGCAGTAATGTCTCTGTACCCACGGATCAAGGCATTACACAAACTGTGTCTTTCCTTTCCATCGGATCAGATAATTTTGAGTCCCACCATCACTGGTTGCGATAATCTCATCATATAAGATGTTATCAACTTTATCTGATGTGTTAGGTAAAATATCTTAGAGTGGTGGAAGGAAATAACTCTCAAAAATAGGCTAAGGAAAGGCTCATCAATCAGTAGGATAAAATCAACACTCCTGTAATGCACTAAATCCTCAAAATGTGAGACAGACCCGTGTCCTGCTCGTGCGTAGCCTTGTCTTCCATCCAACGCTTATGTTGTCTTGATTAAAACACAAAAGTTGGTTATGTTGTTTTTATATTTTATGCAGTTGTAATAATTTATGTAAAACTAATATTGAAATTTAGGACATAATTCTCCTCTAAGTCTTTTTATCAATATTTATTAATACTTGACAAATAGCCACACCCAAATTCGTATCTAGCTATTACAGTTATTAAGTCAGCATATGCGGCTCTAATATCCACTAAAACAAAACAAATATAAATATTCCAAAAGAAACAAATGTGACCATAATAATACCTCTATATGTTCCATATTCGAGTAGCTTGTATCCAACTCATAAGATGACATTGAGCTTTTTTCTTGTTTTAAACATAGAATGTTGCCGGGATTTGAATCTGAAACTCTCAGCAAACCACTCTCAACCTCTTAACTAGTGAGTCATGTCACTGGCATGTCATTTAGTTTTGCCATGGCCTACACTACCTGATCAAATCATAGGATACAATTATTGCATTTCATTGCCCATCAGACCAAGGGAAGACTATATCACTGCACCCGAACAGAAGAGAATGCACGTTGATCTACCTTATCAAGGTAAAGTTATGCAACGTGATCTCAAGAGTATTTTCTGACATAATACAATATTAGTAGTACAATAGACATTTTTCGATCTTGAAATCTTGGACCAAAAGATGTGTGAACAAAGAAGGCACCCAAAAAATTCAAAGAGACAACAAACGAACAGGGAAGCAAGGATATTGACGCACCGCACAAGATGAGTCATGAGCAAAAATGCAATCAAAGAATCATACAACTTATTTCCCCAGTAACAAATCAGCATATCACATGGTCTGCTGTCAGTTCAGTTGGCTCACCCTTACAACCAAAGCACCTTGGCGCTGGGAACCCCACACATATATTGAAACAAAGATACCAGAAAAACAAAGCAGCAGGTAAAATTTTAGAGACCATCGAAGGTCATAAATTAAGGATATACTATTTAACAACGATTAGGTCTTGCCAGAGCCAGAGCCCAAATCACATCACACCAAGATTACGGAAGAAATACATGAGAGATTGCACATTCTCTCATGTATTTCTCGCTTCGCTACAACCTTGGATCCGAGATGCAGCAGCATTCACCACAAACACTCACGCAGCAAGCACTATGATAACGATGAGTAGGATGACCCCAAAAATCACCAAGAGCAAGCATGTCTGCAAGAAACAAACAGCGATCGGTAAAAAAAATAGGATACGAAGGAAATGATATCCAACCTAAATTATATCTTTAAAGCATACCAATGATGAATTTGATTTCTGTGTTTGGCTGCCTTTGCAAGCTGGGTTTTTGCTTGCGCAGTGGCCGCATGAGAGTTCTCGATGTTGGAGCCAATGTCATCTGCATGTACACAGGAGTATAGTTTAATTAACAAGATGACTCTCTACAATAAGCATAACTTTAGATCTACATACCGATCATAGCTCCTTGATCGTGCACCAGCACAGCGAGATCTTTGAAGATTTCATTCACCTCACCAATCTGCTGCTGAATCTCCTGTATTCCCTGCTCTCTCTCCTCAATGATGGCCTCATTGAAGACAATCTCATTATCTAATAGTAGTACCTCTTGCCTGGAATTTCATCAGGAAAAACAAGAATTATAAGAGGAAAGACATTCCTAAAACCATTTTAGCCCAGCAAGCGCACGTAACCGGATTGGAGGCCTCCGCAACGAGAATGAGACCCGATCCACCCGTTAGCCCCGAGTTTTGACTGACTCGGGGCTAACTCGGCCGAGTCTCGAGACAACTCGGGTTGACTCGGCCGAGTCGACCGAGTCAAGGCCGAGTCGAACTCGAGTCAGTCACAGATCGCTGTAGACCCGTGAGCCCGCGAGGTTAAAAAGGAAAAAAAAAACAGATCTGGAATTCCTTCACCCTCTTCCTTCGCCCGTGAGGATGCCATGATCCCGTTACGTCGTTGCCCTCTTCCTTAGCCGGCTAGATCGCCGACGCCGCTCTCTTCTTTCTATAAAGGTTCTCTCTCCCTATCTCTCTGTTTCTCTCATTCCCGATCTCTTTCTGTCTTTCCCTCTGTCTCCCTCCCCCCTCTCAGTCAGATCTCCCCCCCCCCCCCCCAGATCTCTCCCCGTCTCCCTCTCTCTCTCTCTCTCTCTCTCTCTCTCTCTCCCCCCCCTGTCTCTCTCTTTCCTGATCTCTCCCTCTAGTTAATTTACCTATTTAAGTATAAATATAAAGTTAACTTAATTTAATTAATTTAGTTGATTTAGTAGTTAATTTAAATTTAGTAATTTAAGAATTTAATTTAGTTAATTTAGTAAATATAATATTAAGTTACTTTAATTTAAGTAGATATGATCTAGTTAATTTAGTTAATTTAGTAACTTTAGTTAACTTAGTAAATATAATATCAAGTTAATTTAATTTAAATTAAGTAGATATGATCTAGTTTATTTAGCTAATTTCAACTTTAATTTAATTTACTATATTATGCATGTAATTTTGATATGCTTCTACTGACGACGGATGTATTTATGCCCTATCTTTATTTTTAACATGTTAGGTGATATATAATACATAAATATTGATGTCTATATTGTTTTTAATATATATCGTGATTTTTTATAACTTTTTGAACTTTCTATATAGTGTTTTGCGCGTATCGCACAAGACCGATCCGCGACACCATGACCGATTCGTCTCAGTGCCTGCCAAGTCGGCAGCCGAGGCCGCAACTTTGAAACATGTAACTAATAAATAGTAGTTCCATATATTAGTTAAATGGCAGTTCCATAAATCAATTAGCCCTTGGTATATTTTGCAGACACGTACAAATTTCTGTTCCTTATCTGCAAGCATTGCTGTAAAAATCCTGCTAAACCCCTTAAGCCTCTACTGCCGTTGGGTCCACTTTGGGTGCATCAACCCCAGTTTCAAGATTTAGAATGAATCATCTTCTTACATTGATCTTCCTTCCGTTGATGTTTATTCTTGCCATAAAGGTTTCAGTGGTGTCTAGAGAAATATTATATTGCTTCCAAAATGGCAATATTTGTGTGGGTGTGGGTGCATATACATATGCAACAAGCTTCTGTCGATGCTGCTCTGTGGAACATAAACAAGTGTTGCAATTACAGAATTAACAGAACTACACCCAAACAGTATCTTATGAGAGCCACAGACTCCATGAAGTATGGCACAGTCGCAGCTAAAGCTATTACATTTAGCTTTAACAGTAGAAATTCAACTCGCATGTGCCTTAAAGCCACAATTTGCAAGTGATCGTGTATAGTTACTTGAAGAAATAATATGACTTACAGAATAATAAATCCACTACTTAGTATATAATATCTTAATCATTATACTTAGGCACTAGTTTAACTGCATACGGTTAGGGTTACAATTAATAATCATATACTGTTAATGTATAGTAGTTAGTGGACCTTAAGAGGTGACATTAGGAGCTTGCTTTTAGCTCATCATCATCAGCTAAAAATTAGAAAGAAATGCATACAGAAATATTATATGGCTTTTAGGATTATATATCCATTTATTTATTTGTGTAGGCATGCAGACAAGCATTTGTGTGTATGTACCCAACAAGCCTTTTGCCACTGCCATATGCACGTGTGCAACGAGCCTTTTGCCACTGCTTATATGGAACATAGAAAAGTGTAGCAACAACAGAATTGATAGAACTACACTCAAAACAATATCTCATGAGAGAGCATTGTACTTCATGAGAAATACACAATCTCAACTAAATACTGACACATTTACACACTGAGTTGCAAATCCTTTTCCAGTAGGAATCCAACTTGCATGTGGCCCTAAACTACAATCTGCAACTAGTCATGTATGTTACCAAAAGAAACAATATATGGCTTATAGAATGGCATCCATTTACTAATATTACCAACACATTTATGCTTGGATATTAGTTTAATCACATATGATTAGGGTAACTAATCATAACCATGAATCATTATTTTCAGTAGCAGTGGCTCTAAGGAGCTTATCCAATATAATGGGGACTAATAGTTCAAAGAAGACATGGTGGTTAGAGACCTCATATAAAATAGAGTAATGTAACTTTTGAGTCATGTGATGGCAGTTAACCATTAGCAAAATATTGTGGACCATAGTTGCAACCCAAAATTCCCGGCCCTGCCACTCTCTAATTTCAACATATAGAAAGTTATTCAGCTACAACATTTTCCAGGTAGCACGGTTGAACAAATAAATCGAAAGAATGTCGGCAAATTATCAAATTGACCATGGTTGCAACCTAAAATTCATGGCCCTGCCACTGTCTTTAATTTCTATATATAGCAAGTTATACAGATACAACATTTCCAGGTAGCTCAATTGAACAAATAAATCGAAAGAACGTAGACAAATGTCGTATGTAATAGGATATACAATAAATCTATGGTAATTATGCTAGAAACTGATACAAGCTGATATATGTGACATGCATCAAAGAATGGACATGAAAAGAGGATATTACCTTCTAGACTCCACAAGCATTGCACGCTGTTCTGGTGTTTTATCAGAACTGACATCAACCTCACTCGCGGTATAGCTGCAGAACAATATTAGGACCACAATGTTAGGTCACAACACAAGAATGTGATATGCATACATAAAGCAAAAGAGGCCATATTTGGGTTCCATGCATGTTGCAAGCATAATTAATCAGGCTATGAATACAATAAACTGTTGATTGGTCATCAAACAGTGCACAATACACATATCAAAACAGTGCATAATACATATTGATGGAAGATGGTGCAACAGAGAGCCTGGACTTTAGATATATTCATTGTACTATAAATCATTATTCAGCAAACCAATTGATGATACAATTCCATATACAGAAACATTGAAGCCCAGCCCCACCGATGTTAGAAGAAAAAGAATTCTTCACATGTGGAGGTGCTCCTTCACAGCACATGCGCAGGCACTCAAATACCCCCTCTGAAACATGCTTCACAACCATAAGCCTATGGAACCACACAAAGTTTGGATATGTTTGACATGAACCTCATTATCTGGCTTGCATATACGTTCTGAGAGACTCAAAAACAAATCACTACATTGCCATCCTTCACGGAAAGCCACCTGGTCAAAAGTTATCCAGGAATACTAATATTTCATGTTTAAAATGCAACGTTATGTATACTAGCACAATCAGAGAAAACTGGATAAGGGGAACTTAAAAGAATCTGTCCAGAGATTTCACCTCATAATTAAAAAACATGCAATCTTCTTGTTAGAACACAAGCAAGCTAAAACCGCCTTGGGAGGAAAAGAGCGGTAAAACTATAAAAAATTGCCAGTCTTAAAGCTCCCCGTGTATCACTGTATCCATTGATTTTAACCAATAACTACTAACTATCGATATAATGTAAGTAGTAACATATTATTAAAAAACACAACAAATCTGTTGAATAGCTTGACAAACATGTAATAGACAGACGTCCAAATGAATAATTAAGTTCCACCCGGATTTTTAAATTAAACTCCCTAAAGCATTATATATTTGCACAAACTATGAAATGAGACTAACATGACATGTCGAATCATCACACCATCAAAAAAAAACATTCTGTTACATCACTCTTCATATTTCAGTCAAGATACGTATATCCAAGCCTCCTGTTGCAAAAGTTCTTTGAGAACTACAGGCCAACAACTACAATGCGTAGATCCATATTTGCACATGCTTCAACCAGTACAACCAAGTCAACAATGTATGATTTATAAATGTCCTTGCTGGTGGAATCCTTTTGTAAACATGAACTGGAATCACACAATGTCGCCATCAAAAATCAGGACCAAATAATTTGCATGCTCAATAGTATCAGCAATAATTTTGAGGACCAAAATAACTGAGTTTTGTGAATCGGTCTACTTATAATTACCTTGATGGGAGAACAGCTTGGGGAACAAAAGGGGCATATGCTGATTCCCTCTCAGCCGAAAGCCGCTGAGCTTTCTGGAATTCTTTCAAAACTGCTTCGAAATCTTTTGCAAGTTTCGCATCAGCGATCTTTTTGCTTGTCTGCAATTAAAATCCGACGACTAAGCTAGCGAAAAAATTACACAATGTTCATATAGAACAGAAAAGCATTTTCTAGAGTATGTTTATTTAGATCTAAAAGGCACAAAAAGCAACCGTGGATTGAAGCATGTAAACAGTTGCATCTTTCAACCAAGATACCATCATGCAAGCACTCACTCAAGTGATCATAAAACTAGCAACTTAATAGAAAACTTGTTCACTCCCAGAGGGGTACAGCACTGTCAATAAATCAAAAGGCATGAAAACACGTGCTCAACCAATGACAGAATTAATAGTCAAAACTAAAATGCAGTAAAGTGACAGGAAGTTAGGAATTATGCAACCAATATTACTAGATAGAGTGCAAAGCCATAGTACCAACCATCTATTCATTGAGTTCAGTTCCTTTGCTAAGAATATAAAATACTGAAGCTACCACCAAGTCAAGAAATTGGTTTACATGGGGGCCCACATAAAAAAGCAACCAATGTAAGACCTTGCAAAAAAAAAGTTAAAATTTAAAAGACTCAAAAGCATAACCAAACAATTCCCAGACATCTGCGGAACTGTCATCACCCAATGTGTCATTGCGTTCCCATATACTTTAAAGGATTTTTCCATCACTGTAAAGTATCGTGTCTTATCCATGTTCAGGATTTGTTTACATATCCTTCACAGCAGCGCCTACCCCCAAATACTTGGGACAAATGGCTTAGTTGTTGTTGTTGTTATCCTTCACAGCAACCAGGTCTCGGTATTACACAACTACAGCCTACATTGACCAGGAACCACATCTTTTTGCCTCCAGTCCAGACAACAAAAAACAAAATGCTAAGATACTGCATGTATCCAAATTAACCAATTCAACTATAACCACTCGATGTGCCCAAAAGCATACTGTGCGCGATCAAAACTGAAACAATTGTATGTGTGTGTATGTGTGTGTGCATGTGGTGTGCGCTAAGGTGGGCAAGCGGACTCTCTATGCGCGCGCGCGCGTGAGAGAGAGAGAGAGAGAGAGAGAGAGAGAGAGAGAGAGAGAGAGCCTTGCCATGATCTTCAATACCAGACGGTGCAAGATGAATATGAATTGGCCCACTGGCTAGCACAAATTTAGAAAAACCAAAAGGAGAGTTCCCAAAACACTGTACATGCTACCAGGATATTTAAATTGATTGATAGTGAATAGACACTAAATACTCACACTAACTTCAACACGGTGATCAGCTTCACTAGTTTTTTTAAGCTTGGCTGATGTATCTTTCACTAGCTGTGTAATATGTAATCTCGTCTTATGCCTGCCATAAAATGGACAATATTAGCTTCAACAGCAAATAGCGTCCAAAAGGATCAAAACATCTGCATCATGACACTAAATGCAGTAATACAGAGGCACATGCATCATGAAATTCAGTCAATAGTTACATGTCTATGCATGACATATGAGGTGTTATGAAATGCACGTACAAAAAATGTGCCACAGTATTATGCAAAAAAGATATTGGTTCTCTGTTACTAGTAAGTGTTTATGTAAGGGCCTTAATAAAATTTTATGACAAACAGAATATAACAGTAATGATTAGACTAAAGGCGCAAACAAGGACCAACATAGAAGTTATATAAGTACAAGACATCATCAATATTTTGGGTCATTAAATGGAAACATATTTTTTAAGTCACTCTAAGGAGGAGTTGTTTGGAAGAAAATTGGCACTTTATATAGTTGGGCGGCATACAAGTCTGTGCATGGATTTTATAAACAATATATATATATATATATATATATATATATATATATATATATATGAAAATTTTCAAATGAGAAACTTTCTCAAAATAAGCTTCGTGAGAAAACCATATAAGAGAGATTTTATGGATGATCCGAACCGTTCATCTTGATCTACATACTCTACTTAGACTACAAATAAAAAATCACACGATTCCAAGTCTTTTTACCGATGGCATCAAGTGACATCTTTATTCTACGACGAATATAATGTACGTTTTGTAACCACTTATTGTATGGGTAAAAAGACTTGAACTCACGTGATTTTTTATTAGTAACCTAAATAAAGTATATAGATCAAGATGAACGGTTCGGATCATCCACATGATCACCCCTATATGGTTTTCTCACGGTCTTCGTATGAGAAAGTTTCTCACACGAAGACCTCTCTCTCTCTCTCTCTCTCTCTCTCTCTCTCTATATATATATATATATATATATATATATATATATATATATAAAGGTGTTTTAAGGTAATGATATTTTCCCCTCTTTACTCTATTATCTTCTTCCTGAACAAACTGATTCAGTCATCTTTTTTTTCTTCTAATGTACACAATCTTCTCATCTCTATCCTTTATTCTCTTCTGTGTACGTACCAACTATCAAGCACTCAAGTTTAAAAAAAAAAATTTCCATGTAAGGGCTGCTGATTTGACTAGTGGGAAGGTGATGGTAAAAATGAGGAGGGGCTGAAACACAGACCTGGGAAGGGAATATCACCCGTACAGCTATGCACAGACATCCCGACCTTTTGTGTCTGTCCCGGTTAACGGATGCCAAAGAAAATCTCCAAATAAGAAACAAAAAAAGGAGAGGGGGGGGGGGGGGGGATTTTGATTAAACTATGGATATATTTAATTGAGCCACCTCCTAATGAGCAAAATGGGGGGAAAGATTCATGTAACCGACTCCTGATATTTAACATAAAGGCTTGTTGTTGTACTTAATTACTCCTTGTGCTTTCAATTTAAAATTTTTAAAACAATATTGCAAAAAATGTATAGGTTGTGCATTGGAAAATTACAAGTCACCATAAATAAGACATACAACATATTTACAACTTATGAAAGTAGTAATTTACTTCTTTAACAGTTAACCTTGTAAATCAATATCAACATTTCAATCATAGAACAACATTATGCATCTATTTTTAATAAATGTAATAAGCACCATGGTCTTTTTTCCATGATACCAGTGACAATTACAGAGCAAGGCTTTAAATTTAGAGGTTTTACTTTTACATGTGCTTATTTAACTTTGCTCATAAAAAACCTACACATAATAGCAGCGCCATTTGAACTAATTAACAGGGGGAAAAAAAATTATTAAAACTTTTATGGCATGAGTTGTTACTTAAATTCGTGCATCATTTGTACATATCCATCCTTTATTTTTCTGTTGAGGAGCTATATTCCATTGTAGATATTTGAACATGTGGCGGTGAATATCTTAGTAATAACAAAACATGAATTTACTGAGAATTTACTTCAGAACACCTAAACATAGGCACCATGGTTGCTGGAATTCAAGGATAAACCATTGTTTGTTTAAAGAAAAGAATTATAAAATATCCAATGGCCCAAACCCTGTCCCGAGATACTGCTAGCCCTCGGTTACAACAATTACCATCCACCTCCTGGCAGCACTTGATTCAAGCAATTACAATTTACAACCACATAGCCCTCAAAGCCTCGATATACATCAAACATCCTCTATAGTCGCTGCATCGAAGTTTTCTTTGATTTCCTCCTCACTGTAATTTCAAACTTTATTATTTTATATAGAAGCACCTGATCTCCACTAAAACCGATGATGCTGCAACAGCTATACATAGTGGTACCTACGATGTACGAGAATTTGACATTAAGGCAGTAGATTTTTACTGTAAAGGCAAAAGTTTGAGATGTAAACTCTAACCAAGTGTTGATGTCAGCAAGCATGTCGCGAACATTCTTGTCCACATCATCATGATAAAAGAAGGACTTAGGACTGATATTCCCTATTGACAATACTACCTTCAATCCATTGTGAAACTTTCTAATATGTTCCAATTGCATCAGAATTGATACAAGTTCCTTCAAATTCACTGTCCTGCCAAGAATTGTCCTTGACTCTACATGTAGAATGGCCACAAGTTCTTAGACTTCACCAATTATAACATCAAATAACATAAGCCAACTTCAACGAGCAGCTTCTTCAACTTTCAGGTTTCTAATCACATGTATCACTGTAAATAAAGTCCTGCACCCCCAAAATAACTTTGAAAAATAACAAAACAAAAGATCAAACACTAAAATTGTCCCATTAAAAAATTGGTTGGCAGCTCAACTTTATTTAATAGTATAGCACAAAAAATCAGAAACAAACTAAAAAATTCCACTAAAGAATTATATACAACAGATCATCAGCCAAATAATCCAATATATATAAAACCCCAGCTACCAATTCAGAGAAACTGTTCAAAACAATAAAAGATAAACACAATAAAAAAAATAGATACTTAGAAGAATTCGCAACAAATTGAACGAATCCAACAAGCAAAAAGAAACACTGCATAAAATTCTTCAATTATAACAATTCAAGATACAAAAACCCTAATTTCCAATCAAAATCAATCGATCAAACAGCAGAATTTTTCAAAACCAAGCAAGGATCGGATCCCTTACAGCTTCTCCCGGAGCACGGGGGTGTCCTTCGGGGTCCCAGCGTGTTGACGAGCCTCTGGAACGTGGCCACGGCGGTGTTGATCTGGAATAGGCCGGCGGCCACCGCTTGTGTCGGATCCTGCCTCCCATTCGCCAATTCCCTCCGGCCCGTCAGCGGCCGGCCCGATTCCAAATCCTGAAAGCTCATCTCCCCCTTTCTTCCACCTCCTTCGCCCCAGTCAAGATCAAAAACGGGAAGGAAGACAGACACGAAACCCTAACCCCAACCCTCACCCCCTAACGCTAGCCCTTAACCCTACGGCCTTCAGAAATCGTGGAGGCGATCGGAATTTCAATTGGGAGCGAAGAAAGTGGGACTTTTTGAACGATGACAAAAAAATAGGGCTTTTTGTGACGAAATCTGATTGTTTCCTTCCTTTTTAATTGGAGTATTTATGCGTGTGATTTTAAGTAAATTCGACTATAATTAATATGAGAGTCGAATTTGGAGGAAGGAGAGGAGAGGAGTCGACGAGAGGTCAGGAGAGGAGGAAGAGAAAAGGAATCTTCTTGAAGAAGTCGTGCTGGAATGGTGGTGGGGCCCGCGGGCGGGGCGGTCTAGATTGGCATGCCACGTGTGAGGTCGGCTCAGTTGGGTCGTTGGAACACGAAACATCCATTTTGGACGAATAGGTGACGCGCACGTGTGTTTGGTCTGGATTGGTGGGGCCCGCACGGGACGCGTGAGGTTGCTGAAGGGGTCGCGTAACGCCGGCGGAAGAGACGCGGGAGACTTGCCGGCGTGGTTAAGTTCAGGTGCCGCTAACGACACGCTGTGCTGCAGAGCGCACCGTTTTTTGTCCTCCTAGTTTATTTGACTTCCACGTTTACAAAATTAATTGCCGTAAAAAATTTGAGAAGGCCCTCGTAAAAGCGGATAATTGTAGGAAATCCCCCTTGGATTATCAAAGTTTTTGCAAACTATCTTTGTGCTCGACTTGAACGAGTAGAAAACCTCTGGCTCCCTTGATTTCAGTAGGAAACACATCTACCATATTATCTTTAAATTTGACAGTTTGTGTGAAATCTAAAATAGTGCAAAATGATTTTTATCAAACCTGAGGTAGTATAAGTGTGTTTGTCGTTAAATTCAGAATTTGTATCGAAGCTTATAATAATATGACAGTGTTTTCACGTGAATTCAATACAACTTAGGTATTTTTTACTAATTTCAATAGACAAAGAGATTTTTTTACAAGTTAATCGTACAAAGAGTTTTTGCATTTTACTCTGATACAATGTGACATTGTTGCAATCAGTTTGGTACTTTCCCACTCTTGATTCTTTATTTCTGTGTCATTAGAGTGATGTTTGGGGACTATTTAATACACAATTGTGTGAATTAGTTTGGCAATTGGATGTTATGTGAGGAATTTAGTAAATAAACATAGTTGGAGGTTCCAATAAATTGGCCTTAGTTATGCACACCACCTTTGTACTATCAATATTTTACAGAAAGCTTTTTCGTTCTACTTAAATGAGTAGAAAATCTTATGCTCCACTGACATTTAGCATACACCATCATCAAATTTGATAGTTTGCGAGATCTAAAATAGTGTATCAAATTTTTTATTAAATAAATCTTAGATAGTACAAGTGTGTTCTTCATAAAATTCAATAAATCAAAAAAATTTTGTACCAAACCTTATAATAGTTCAAGGGTGTTTTTAAGTGAAGTCAATGAAGTCTTTCCTGCTAATTTTACTGGAACAAGAGAGTTTTCTATAAAATATCTGATAGTACATGAGGTTTTTTGCAATTTAGTCTGATGTAACACAAGCTGTTGCATTCAGTTTAGTGTTTTCCCTTTTTTTATTTTACATTTCTGCACTACTAGAGTGATGTTTGGGGCTCTATTTAATACACAATTACGTATGTAATGTACAGATATTAGACATGTGTAACATTTCTGCACACTCAAAGTTGACCCCCAACAAATGAGAATGGGCAGGGGTAACCAGCGGCCTAGTCAGGTTTGTCGAAAGACTACGACTGAAGCCCCGTCCAAATAACTCAGATGCCTAATTGGGTATGCCCATTTGACCCTAAAAGTTTCGAGTCAAATATGGGCGCTACCCACGGCCTGCCAATAAGCCCAAAACTCGACGACAACTCAAATTATTTTCTTCGGAACAAATTGCTGCCTCATCCCCCCTCGCAACTCCAGAAGAGACGACGAGTTCGAGGTCCGAGCTGAGGCTCTCTCAAGGGATCCATCTTCCACGGCAATCACCGCCTCTTTTACCGTGACCTCCGCTAACAAGGTTCAAGTACTGGACCCCGAGGTCGGCAGGGAGCGTGTCGTTGACAAGGTTGGATAGAATCTGTTGTTGACCTTAATACAAATTTTCATGGTGAAACAGAATCACAACCCTCAAAAAGGTTTTTTTTTTTTTTTTTTTTTTCTTTCTATAATAGTTAAGGGGCCAGTATTTGGGCGGGTCAATACATGCCCAGTTCAAGCTCGGGTTGGCTCAAAGCTCATCCATTTCAGTTTGGATCAACTTCGGCCTAGCCCATCCCATTCTCAATCTTGCCAACAAAAGACCACCTTGGAATTAATGAATAATCATGAGTTGAAGACTAGGTGAACTTTATGTTGTGCGCGGGAGACAACAACCAATAGAGGATCCAATCGATCTCAATCACAAAGAACAATGAAATCAAACCACGAAGAACAAACAATCGCAAAAAACAGGATCTAACGAGGTTCGGCCAACGTGCCTACGTCCTCGGGGCAATCAAATGGAGAGATTTGTATTAGGGAAGATGATTACAATGGCTTTTTGTCTCTTTTAGTACAAGAGAACCCTAAGCCTTCAATTTTCGCAGGTTAGAACCCTAGAAACAGCCCAGATACAATTTATACTCGCTGCTCCGCAATTTGCGGAGCAGCAGATTTTTGCCCAAACCCGTCGATCGGTCGACCGGTCCGGTCGACCGATACTTACTGAGACTTAATTTCTTCTGGTCGGTCGACCGCACCGGTCGACCGATTCTCGCTGAGGGTTTGGCCTTCTCCAGGTCGGTCGACCGTGCCGGTCGACCGAAACTCACTGAGAGTTTTTCTCCTTCAGAGCGGTCGACCGGTCCGGTCGACTGCCTACACCTGTGCACGTTGTGCACGTCGGTCGACCGGTCCGGTCGACCGACCTTCTGCTGCTGCTGTTTTCTGCTGGTTTCTGCTGCTGTCTTCTTCGGCTTTTGTCGTCGACTTCCTCGGCGATCTTCGACAGCACATCACCTCCTTTAATATTCTCTCTCCTCCAACAATTCTCCACCTCGGTGAAGATTTTAAATCTGAGCCGAATTCTGAATTCCGACTCGATAGTGGCTGCACCAAACCGGTTGCCTACGTACCCCTTGCCCAAGGGATCAAGCCGTCCGTAGTTCACTCCAATGAGCTTCAGCGAGCTCAGTTCACCTGAAGGACATGGAGCAAGTCTTTGCAGTGTGCAAACTTCACTCCCGTCACCACCTTTGTAAGCATATCGGCCGGATTCTCCGAAGTATGAATCTTCAACAAATTGATGTCACCTTCCTCCAGAATCTCCTGAACAAAGTGGTACCTGACATCGATATGCTTCGTCCTTGCGTGATAGACCTGGTTCCTTGCCAAGTAGATGACACTCATACTGTCACAGTTTATCTTCAATATATCCTGTTCCACGCCCAAGTCATCAAGCAAACCTTGAAGCCAGATTGCCTCCTTCATGGCCTCTGTCAAAGCCATATACTCCGCCTCTGTAGTCGACAACGCGACGGTGGACTGAAGTGTGGAGCGCCAACTCACCGGTGCCTGTGAGAATGTGAAGACATATCCCGTAGTCGACCGGCGTTTGTCAAGGTCACCTGCATAGTCTGAATCCACATAGCCTATGCATTCTTGCTTCCCGGTGTTGTCCTTCTCAAATACGAGGCCTACATCAACAGTACCCTTGATGTATCTCAGGATCCATTTCACAGCTTCCCAATGACCCTGACCTGGATCATGCATATATCTGCTCACCATGGAGACTGCCTGTGATAGATCTGGCCTTGTACATACCATCGCATACATCAAGCTACCCACAGCATTGGCATATGGAACATGAGACATATACTCACGCTCTTGAACACTCCTTGGAGACATCTTCGCTGACAACTTGAAGTGCGGCGCCATTGGTGTACTAACAGTCTTAGTATCTTTCCCGATATTAAACCTCTGCAGTACCTTCTCCAGATAGCCCTTCTGAGTCAAGCTTATCCTGCCAGCATCCCTGTCCCTTGTGATCTCCATGCCCAATACTTTTCTTGCTTCCCCCAGGTCCTTCATCTCGAACTCGGACGATAACGTCTTCTTCAGAGAATCAATAGCAGATCTTGACCTAGAGGCAATCAGCATATCATCTACATAGAGAAGTAGATAGATATACTCCCCTGATGGTAACTTGTTGTAGTACACACATGGATCGAAGTGGCTTCGTGTGTACTTCTTCTTTCTGATGAAGCTGTCAAATCGCTTGTACCACTGTCTAGGAGACTGCTTCAAACCGTACAGCGATTTCTTCAGCTTACATACCAACTCCTCTTTCCCTGCAGCTTTGTAACCTGTGGGCTGATTCATGTAGATCTCCTCCTCAAGATTGCCGTGGAGAAAGGCGGTCTTCACATCAAGTTGGTCAAGGTCCAACTCATTCTGCGCCACCAAAGCCAATAGAATCCGAATAGACGAGTGCTTCACTACCGGGGAGAACACCTCGTTGTAGTCGATTCCTTCTCTCTGTGCGTAGCCTTTAGCCACCAGCCTTGCCTTGTAGCGCACTTTATCTCCTTGGAGTGATCCCTGCTTCTTAGCAAATACCCACTTGCACCCTATGGCCTTCTTCCCCTTGGGCAACTTAGTAAGTTCCCATGTGTTGTTCTTATAAAGAGATTTCATCTCTTCATTCATGGCCTCCTTCCACATATCTGCTTCTGAACTGATCTCAGCTTCTCTGAAGGTAGATGGAATAGCCTCTTCAACAACTGGAAGTGCATGTGCAATAACCATATCGGTGGTGAGCCAGCCAGGTCTCCTAGCATTCCTCCTTGGTCTTTCAACTGCAGTGGGATCTGGAACAGTACCCATGACCTGTTCCTGATCCTCTTCAATAACTTCAGCATCTTCTTCTGCAACTTGATCACCTCCCTGTGTCACCTCAGGAATGATCCTCACTGATACTGAATCTTCTAGAGATGGTGGATCTGCATCACTCTCCACCTGCTGCAATAGCTCCTTGGTCTTGCTAGTCTCCACCTGCTGGGAGACCGTAGGCTTCATCATCGAGGCCTCGTCAAATGTGACATCCCTGCTGATTATGAACTTGTTGTCCTGTTGGTCCCAGATCTTGAACCCCTTGGTTCCTCGCTTGAAGCCAACAAACACCCCTTTCTTTGCTCTCGGATCCAATTTGTCTTCTTTGACATGATAGTAGGCTGGACATCCAAATAACCCGGAGCACATCATAATCTTCAGCAACTTTACCAGACCAAGCTTCAAGAGGGGTCTTCCCCCCTATTGCAGACGACGGCAACCTATTGACGAGATGACATGCATATCCCAAAGCTTCAGCCCAGAACTTCTTTGGCAATCCTGCATTGGACAACATACACCGAACATTCTCTAGCAAAGTCCGGTTCATCCTCTCGGCCACCCCATTCTGTTGCGGAGTCTCTCTCACTGTGAAGTGCCTCTCTATGCCCTCATCAAGACATAGCTTTTGGAAAGGGTCTGATATGTACTCTCCTCCATTATCAGAACGGAGAACCTTGACCTTCCTTCCCGTGCTTCTCTCCAAGTTAGCCTTCCACTTCACAAACAATTCTAGGACTTCATTCTTGTGTCGCATGGTGTACACCCAGCAGCGCCTAGAATAGTCATCGATGAACGACACAAAATAGTGGTTTCCCCCAATTGATGCAGTCTTGGTGGGTCCCCATACATCTGTGTGAACATAATCAAGAATGCCTTCGGTGCAGTGTGAAGCTGTGCCAAACTTCACCTTCGTTTTCTTGCCTATGATGCAATGTTCACACAGATCCAGCTTGCAGGTCTCTGCACCCTTCAGCAGCCCCTTTCTTACAAGAGCTTGCAATGATTTTTCCCCTGCATGTCCCAGCCTCATGTGCCACAGCTGGGTCGAATCTTCCTTCTGACTGGTAGAAGCTGCCACCTGCCCTGTCACTGTACTACCCTTCAAGTAATACAAATTGTTCCGGCGGTCGGCCTTCAACACCACCATTGAGCCCTTTGTCATTTTAAGAACACCTTCTTTAATAGACACACTGAGCCCCAATGATTCCAAAGCACCCACAGAGATCAAGTTCCTCTTCAGCTGAGGTACATATCTCACTTCTTTCAGCTCCCTCACCATCCCATCAAACATCCTGATCGGAATAGTGCCTACACCCTCCATGATGCACGGATGATCATCGCCCATGACGACCGAACATCCCTCCAACTTCTCAAGACTGGTAAACCAATCTCGATTAGGGCATACATGATATGTAGCACCTGTGTCCAGGATCCACTCGTTATCCCCCGAGTAGCCTACGACGGGAGCGGTCACTGAAAAGGAGAACACCGAAGAATCTGAATCTGAACCATCTGCCTGTGATTTACCGCTTGCAGCCTTCTTCACTCTTGCTAGATTTGCCTCAGATTTTGATTCCTTCTTCTTCCCCTTGTACTTTGGACAGTCAACCTTCCAGTGCCCAATCTCTTTGCAGAAAGCACACTGATTTCTTTTAAGATCCTTGAATCCCGGCCTGGACTTTGATCTTCCCCTGATCTCCTTTCCCTTTCTAGATGAACCTCTGTCTCTCACCTCCAATGCCTCCGCTGATGACCCTGACTGAGAAGGATGCCGCTCCTTCTTCCTTGTCTCATAGCTCATCAATGCAGACGACACCTCATGGTAGTCCAAAGTCTGTCTACCATTGATAAACGTCATGGTGAATGTCTCATACTCCTCCGATGGGAGCGAGTTCAGGAGAATGACTGTCTTGTCTTCCTCTTCTACCTTGACATCCACATTTATCAGATCTGTAAGAAGCTTTGTAAACCGGTTTATGTGTTCATTTACTGTGCTCCCCCTCTTCATCCTGAACTGATACAGCTTACTCTTAAGCTGTAACCTGGATTCCACGCTCTTTGTCAGGTACTTCTTTTCTAGGGTTTCCCACAGTTCCTTTACAGACGTCTCATGTTGCACAAGGTATTTGATATCCTGTGTCAAGCATGAACGAATCAAGCCACATGCCGATCTATTCATCTTTGCCCATTCCTCATTGGTAGTAGTGTTCTTCTTCCTCTCCAATAGGAGAGTATCCTCCAGATTAGATGCGTTCAACGCATCCATCACCTCACACCTCCACATCCCAAAATTGTTAGTGCCATTGAACTTAACAACTTCGATTCTAGGGTGAGTATTCATTGTTCTAACAGATGCAACTTCCTCTGCCATTGAGATTCTTTCCTTGACCCTCTAACTATGCGGAAGATCAAATAACTTGAAAAATAGATCTATTACCGAGATAAAAATGTGATTTTTACCTCTCCCGTGAAACCCTAGCTCGAGTTTCTCACCAGATCTATTTCACCACAGATCCAAAAAACCCTCCTTGAGTCCTCCGGAGATCGACACACGATCCCTCGAACACCCAATACCTCAGATCTGAGATCGACATACGATCTCCACCGGATCCGATCTCGAGGCCTCCGGATCTACAGAAATCCCAAGAGCAACCTAGATGCTCTGATACCACTTGTTGTGCGCGGGAGACAACAACCAATAGAGGATCCAATCGATCTCAATCACAAAGAACAATGAAATCAAACCACGAAGAACAAACAATCGCAAAAAAACAGGATCTAACGAGGTTCGGCCAACGTGCCTACGTCCTCGGGGCAATCAAATGGAGAGATTTGTATTAGGGAAGATGATTACAATGGCTTTTTGCCTCTTTTAGTACAAGAGAACCCTAAGCCTTCAATTTTCGCAGGTTAGAACCCTAGAAAACAGCCCAGATACAATTTATACTCGCTGCTCCGCAATTTGCGGAGCAGCAGATTTTTGCCCAAACCCGTCGATCGGTCGACCGGTCCGGTCGACCGATACTTACTGAGACTTAATTTCTTCTGGTCGGTCGACCGCACCGGTCGACCGATTCTCGCTAAGGGTTTGGCCTTCTCCAGGTCGGTCGACCGTGCCGGTCGACCGAAACTCACTGAGAGTTTTTCTCCTTCAGAGCGGTCGACCGGTCCGGTCGACTGCCTACACCTGTGCACGTTGTGCACGTCGGTCGACCGGTCCGGTCGACCGACCTTCTGCTGCTGCTGTTTTCTGCTGGTTTCTGCTGCTGTCTTCTTCGACTTTTGTCGTCGACTTCCTCGGCGATCTTCGACAGCACATCACCTCCTTTAATATTCTCTCTCCTCTAACACTTTATCCTTTATAATTAATTAACTCCTCAAGCCAAATTATTATCTGAAAACTTTATGTTAATTTGTTGTTTTCTGATAATTTGTACAAAAGTTACAACCTTCTCGTTTTCAGATAAGCATGAAAGTGGTTCTTCATGGTGTAGGACAAAAGGGCCCACAAGTTTAAACTAGTTTTCAGGAAAAGATTTAAAGCAACTGGTTTTTATAAATTTAAAATGGCGGATGAGATTGTTGGAGTAAATTGGAAAAAATGACGGAAAGAATGACAAGTTAACAAGTTGAGTGACACTTGACATCGTCTTTAAAGCAATATTCGCTCCAACTCTGATGCAACAGGGATTACGTGATTTGATTCTAAGATACAACAATCCTCTGCTTTGCACTCACAAGAAATCAATTAGAATCACTTAAATCTCTGTGTTTATTGAAAAGAGAGAGGAAGAAAATGAGAGAATGAAGCGTGAGTTTGATTTGTGATATCCTTGGCTAATATTGTTGTGGGAACATTTATGATTTTTCTGAAATAATTTTTTCAGTAGTCAGATTTTATCAAATAAAATTAACTAATCTAACGTTCAAAATATATAAAAAATATATCCTCGTCACATGAGTGGTAATATTTTAATAAACTTTATAAATTTATTATGCTAAGATTCGAACTTCTACCGTATCAGTATCCCTTCTTCACTGACCAATAAGTTATGGAACCCTTCGTGGTAGATGCATAACAATAAATAAACATATAAAAACATAATTTTTAGAAATCAGCTGACACAGGAGGCAAATTCGTCCTATGTCGCACTCAAAAATCATATTTCCCGAATGAATTTTCAAGATCAGACCGTACATTATCATCTTCATATTCTAAGATATACACATATAAAAAATCAAGTGATTTGAAGTTCGTTTACTCATTGATCTAAACGTTCTATTTTGTTCTATCGTTAAAAAACCGTTAATGTTTGAACCCAAAAAAAAAATGTAGTAAACAAACTTCAAATCACTTGATTTTTTATATGTATATATCATAGAATATGAAGATGATAATGTGTGATCGGATCTGAAAATTCATTCGGGAAATATGATTTTTGAGTGTGACATAGGAGGAGTTGCCTCCTGTGTCAGCTGATTTACATCTCTCTCTATTATCAATAACATAAAAGGAATAATCAAGGCATTAACAAATAACGAACATTTAGATTATCTCTTTAGACATATTACTAAAAGAAAAAGAAAGATGTACAATTTGCTAATTTATGAAGGAAATAACCTTAAAGAGTTGAATTAAGGAAAAAGTTTTAGGCTTATTTTCTTAATACCACCTTTAACTTATACGGTTTGAATACCTCTCTTAACTTCTGAAATATCACTATATTCTCTTGAACCATCCTTAAAATTCCTACAAAACCTCTTCCCCATTAAACTACCCTTATAATGTTAGCCACATAGCTTGCACAGGATATTTTTATGACCAAAATACTCTTAATTGATCACGGGTATAACTCGTGGTTTTATATTTTTAGGTTAAAAATATCCAATTCTTCTTTCTTTCTATTCTTCTTCTTCGTCTAGGGATTAGGATCAGGCCCCTTCTCCTTCTTCTCCCTCCTCTAGGGCTCACGTCAGTGAACCCTAGGTGAAGGATTACTGCAGAGGAAGCTCTCATGCACAGTTTCTTCACCCCATGCCATGAAAGCCTCAGGAAGCAGAGGTTACTCAGAACAGCAACTGGTTCAGAGTCTGGAAGCCAGGCCCAATGAGAATGCTCCCATTAGTTCCCCAACAGAAGAAACTGATTCAGGGCTTGTATACTTTGTTTGTATCATTATGTACCAAAATTCTGTACTAATTTATTAAACCCAGTTGTTCAATGATAATACAGAAAATTCACTCTACATAAACCTTACCTTATTCTTTCATTCTTATATGGTGAGGTTGAAAAGAAGGACTATTTTGCTTGAATCAGCAATGTTGTAGGGTTCCATGAAACCACAATTAATTTATATGGTTCTGTGAATCTCAAGAAACCTTGTGAAACAATTGTTTATGAATTGCAAGTTTGTTTCCCAAGCTTCAGAGTGAAACTTCAGGAAAGCATATATTTCATTCATGAATGATGAGAGCAACTTTCTAAAAGAAAAAGCCAAACCTATTGTGGGGTTTTGAGATAAGTTTTGATTTTTTTTTGTTGTTGTTGTTGTTGTTGTTGTTGTTGTTGTTAGGAGAGGAGCAGTAATGTAACTTTACTCCACGTCGTTAACGGTATTTGGGATAAGATGATAGCTCGAGAGGGTATAGTGAAATTTCAGAAGTTGAGAGGGGTGTTTTAATAAAACGTGAAAGTTAAAGATGGTATTTAGTAAATAAGTCAAAGTTTTATGACTTTGACCCAAAGGTTTAAGGTAAAAGCTAGGTTGTTATTGTTTAACGAATTTATGATGGAAAATATGACTTCTAAATGCTAGGCAATTTCATGTTTGAATATGAGTTTTCTTTGAACATAAGATAATTTAAGAAAAATTTCATCTGATGTCTCCAAAGTGATGATTTAACAAAAATTTAGTATGGATCTTTTCAATGTTTAATGCTATATTTCAAGAGAAAAGAGAACATTGATTATTAAGCATAAAATAAATATTTTATTCATAGACACTTAGTGTTGTGCACTTTATGCTAGATAAAAACACCACTAGCGTTTTCGCCGAGAGTGATTATAAACCGTTAGATTATCATAATAAATCTTTACCTTTGATTAAAAGAAATATAAACTCAATTAAAAAAGATTTCAAATCATTAAAGGATTGATGTACTGAACCATTAAAGCAAATCCACACTGTTAATTGACAAATAAATCTCAAATAAAATTAAAAAAGATTTCAAAATCAAATTTACTCATGATTGAGAAAAGAAAATCTCAATTTCAACTATTACTCCAAAATTTTAATTTTCTACAATTAGTCAAAATGGCAAAAAATGGAAAGTTTCCTTTCTTTAATTTTCTATTCTAATCATGTTCTAATTATGAAAACCATTAGATTTTAAATTTTGATTAAAGAAAAAAAACCTCGGTAAAAATAAATCCCAAATCATAATAGCATTTGTGTGTTGAGCCATTGTTGTAACAAATTTCTACATTACAGTAGAAAATTGGATAAAGAAACTCCTCCTTTTTTTTGCTTTGACTAATGCAGAAAATTAGAATTTTGGAATAATAGTAATTAGAATTTTAATTGTAAAACCTATTAGATTTCAAGATAAAAGTAAGTTTACACTTTCTCATTTTTTTCCTTTTTAGTTATTTTTTTCTTTTTAGTATTTGATAATAGGGGATTTTGTTACAGCTAGGGGTGCCATCGGATCGGATACGGATCAAATATTGCTTTTACCATATCCATATCCGCACCCAACCTTCGGATACAGATACGGATACGGATATTGGCGGATGTGAAAAAATGATATCCGTATCCGCCAAAATCGTATATCGGATATGGATCCGATATTAGCGGATCGGATGCGGATACTAATCGGATATATAAAAATGGATACGCTTAAGGAACAACTAAATAGATATACTTATATTACTTTTTATCTCATTTACAACAATATTAAATGTGATACATATTATGATATTATTGTGTACATATCAATGCTTCAACCGTATCCATTGTCATTCGACTTCTATAGCAATATATTACACGAGCACGGTGCTATATGTCGATTCGGATGACATGATTGATGTCGAAATACTCAAAATATCTCATGCTACTCTTGCAAGAATCGGATACTTTCCACTATTACTTTATAACCAACTCAAAATATCAAAATTATTGCCTCATTCCATTGAAAAATAGTCTCTTTCATACGAATATCATTGTCAAGCACCCAACTTTCGGATATCGGATCGGATACGGATAGGATATTGCTTTTACCATATCCGTATCCTCACCTAACTTTCGGATACGGATACGGATATGGATATTGGCGGATGTGAAAAAATGATAACCGTATCCGGGTTGGAGGCGGATTCGGATATGGATATCCGCAGATAATCTGCATCCGGTGACACCCCTAGTTACAGCCCCCTATGACAACCGTAATTAAGAAAAAAACTCAGCTTCATAATTTAATTTGCTATAACCATCTTCTTTTTTAAACCAATCATGTGCGCCCATGTGTGCTCAGCGGTGAAAGATGCAAATGCCCCACAGTAGTCGCTTTGAAAAAAGCAAACCGCTTCTAAAATTTGAATTGCTGGTATATAAAGGACTGCGATCATGATCATAGTCTTCACAAAAATCTCATATTTCTTAGTTTTTATTAGACCATGTCGCAATCCTCACAAAAATGTCATGTTACTGAGTTTATATAGGACCGCGAGCATGATCAAACTCCTCTTTATTAGGATTGTAACCATCATTACAGTCCTCACAAATATGTCATGTTTGTGAGTCTTATAGGACTGCGACCATGATCGCAGTCCTCTTTTATTAGAACTGTGAACATGATCGCAGTCTTTACAAAAATGTCTTGTTTTTAGTCTTTATTAGGACTACAACTATGATAATAGTCCTCACAAAACACAATTTTTCAGTTTATATTAGGATTGCGGTGATGATTGCAGTTCTCGAAAAATGTCTTAATTTTCACTTAATAAAAGGACTGCGACCATAATCGCAGTCTTCTAGCAAAGGTCGCAATCCTCACAGAGGACTGTGATCATGAGTCGCAGTCCTGATATCAGCATTGCCATCATTAGCAGATGCCTGTTCACTAATATCGAATGATGCCCAATACTTTTCAGATTTAAAAATCACATCAATCACAAACACAAACAAAAACTCATCGCGAGCACGAACAAATAAGATATGCAAAAGGTCGATTCCAAAACATTTGGCCTGGGGAGCCCCTGAGACCCCCAAGAGGGGGCTCTCCGCCCCCCCTTCAACCCCCATGGCGACCTGACAGTGTAAGTCGATTCTCAAATTACTTTGTGTCGGGGTCGAGATTGATGGGAGAGCAACATCAGAGTCGATGGAAAAAAGGTAAAAGACAAAATGAAAATATATAAAGAAGTGGTAGTTGGGAGGAATCAATTTATACTGATATGGATAAAGCTGTAGCGAAGAAAAATAAGATGAGATTTTTTTCTTAATTATGAAGGAAAGTAAGTGATTATAGCGAATTTTTGCTTGATAATAACTATGCTTCTGCCTATAATTTCTTAAAAATTTGATAAGACTTTTTTCACTTAGTAATTTTATTTGATGACTATAAAATTGACTAAATTTTTATTGATAAAAAAAAAATCTTAAATAGAAAACAACTTTAAATTCACGCGCATTTGGTGCACACGCATTTAACTAGTCTGAGCATAAATATATATATATATATATATATATCAGCCTTCACCTGAACTTTGAAAGTTAGGTGTACAACTATGAACTTTAAATACTTAATAATCACAATCATGACATCACATGCTCAAAGAATTAGAAGGTTATTTTAAAGTACTAAAAAGGAGAAAGAGCTCAGCTCTCTCCTGTTGATGGGAACTCCAACAACCCCTTTTCTCCATGTATGCATTATTTCTGAAAGGATTTCAACAATGTGGCCCCATGGGAGGCAGCCAAAAGGCCTGCATCCAAAAGTTAGCCATCCTATTTTGCTTCAAGCTTGTGAGTTGTGGCATCCAAAAATTGTTTTTGGTTTAGTTTTTTTTTTTTTTTTTAAATAAGGGCTTGTTTCATAATAGAGATAATGGGTAACAAGTTTCTAATGTAAAAATTAAAAAATAATAATAATAATCCTACCGCTCTATTTACTTCAATAAGAAAAAAACCGACAAAATAAAAAAAATAAGAATAAAAGAATAAATATTAGAAGGTTTGAATCTCACTAACATATAATTACAGAAGGAAGGTGACCAAAACTCACATAATTAATTAATTAATTGATTGATTAATTACACATGACAATTGATTATTAACAGAAATTAATTAGAGAGTTTTTTTTCTAGAGAGAGTGAGACTTTGAGGTGCAGTCATCAAGGCCGGTGTTGGTCCTGTTGGAGACGAAGAACTGAACCTGGCAGGAGAGGTGGGTCCAGAACTTGACGGAGAGCAGCCACCCCACCCGCCACCGGGTCCGCGCCTTCCCGTCCACCGCGAACCTCACCATGTCCCTCCTGAGGCTCGCGTCCATCTCCTCCATCCCCCTTCGTCCAGCGGCACCGCCGTCGGCACCACGTAGTTCAGGGCCACCGAGCTGTTCCTCGCCACGGAGAAATCGGCGGCCCTCAGCTCGGCGATCTCGAGCCCGTGGAACCTGACCTTGACGCTGAGGTCGGAGAAGCTGGCGTCGGCCTTGCGGTTGTCGTTCTCGGCGGAGAGGGAGAGGGAGAAGGAGGAGTCGAGGAGGCCCGACTGGTCGTAGTCCAGCTTGATGAGCCGGGCGTCGGTGACGAGGAGGTAGGGCAGCCTGGGCTGGTAGATGATGTAGACGATGAAGACGACGAGGCCGGTGAGGATGACGGCGACGGCCAGGAGGGCGCAGACGATGGCGATGAGCCAGATGAGCGGGTGCGTGCGGTCGCCGGGCCGAAGTTTGGGGTTAAGGACTTGGGGCACCGCCCCAAAAGATCTGAGCATTGGTGGTGGAAAGATGTGGGCACTGAGAGATGGAGAGAGGGTGGCGGCAAAGGTGGTATTGTTATTAGATTGTGGTATCTTAGTTTGCTGGAAGAGTAAGAAAGATATGGATCTTTCTGTTTTATCAGTATGCTTTACTCTACTTGCTCACAAAAGAAATGCTAAACTTGAATGCATTGGCTTTGTGTGTGAGATCCCTCTCTCTCTCTCTCTCCCCCCCCTCCTTTGATTTCCCAATTTTATTTAGGGTGGTACTGTGAGCGAGCTAGCTGGCTAGCCAGCCTCAGTGTGAATGAATTTTTTTTTTTTTTTGCAAATCTTTGAATTATGGTTGTCCAAAAAAATAAAAAATAAATAAAATGAACTGCACCAGCCGGGAATCGAACCCGGGTCTGTACCGTGGCAGGGTACTATTCTACCACTAGACCACTGGTGCCGATTGATCACTCATTACATATTTATCCTAACCATTCCAGTTTTTTCTTCACATCACATACGACGCATCTTGCAACTTTCATGGAGAGCCTAGCAAGAGAAATACATGTAACTAAAGCTGTAGGTCAGCTAACTGAACCTTGTATAACATCAAGGACATTCAACAGTAAAGCTTTGGCCAACCGAGCATCACTTAAGCGGCACGACACTCCTTTCGTTCAAAGTTGTGGGTTTAAATCTCCCCCATTCATTGTAGGCGAGGAGATTTTTCAAACTAAGATAGCCACTCTACGCACAATACCTCGACTAACAGTTCGTGCAAGCTCATTCACGACGTACAAGAGCTGCAGTTGGAAATCTCCAGGTAGCAGCTTTGTCGTCTTGTAGGCGTAATTTTTTCCTCCCCGGTGGAACCCAGATCAATATCACAGATTCACAGAAGAGAGTAGCTGCAAAAGCCTCCAGGTCTTTCTCGGAAAAGACAACAGAGCTCTCTCGGTTTCGAATTTATGCTTCCTACTGACGAGAACAACATAAAACACAAGCACAAACTTATAACATAGTCCACAGCTTTCAGCTTTGATGCTTTCTCATCTATTTCTCATATACTCGCTCTACATCTCTTTGCATGTTTTTAATCCTACTTGTTGACTGATTCACGAAATAGTTGTCAAACAGGAACTTTGCTTTGGACACTGTAAATTCCGAACTCATTTGATTGCCACATTGGGCTGTTTCACTGAACCTTCCTGTTTATTGACTAATCACAAAATAGCTGGCAAAACAAACTCCAAACAACTCATTGGATGCTAACCACCCACAGGATTCAAACATAAAAACATCTGGCAAATAACTGGGCCATGAGGCAAAAACAACCAAATCAAACTTCAATGTTGACAGCAAAATTTAACTGAGAGAACAGTCAACAAGCAGAGCACTCACAGTTGCCAAACTTCTCAAAGGCCATTGACAATTTGAGCTTACAATGGCACAACTACACTGCCAGCATTTAAATTCAATATTGGTCACCACCAAAACTCCCAGATATCAAGAGCATGAAACATATGTTTTGTAGTATTCTCATTTTGGAAACAAACAGTTTCTCCTTTTACCTTTCATTCTTGTTCTCCTGCTTCTTTCTTCCTCGTGTTCAAATTTCCAACCTCTTGAAGAACATGAAGAGCATTGCAGCGACAAGAAGATTATGCCGTGTGCATACAACACAGCCTGTTGAAAGACCTACAATGCAATGATGAATAATAGTATCGTCTTCTTTCCCTACGGTGCAAAAGGTTCCAAAAGGGCCAATGAAATAATATACAATGCACTTGAGGTAACATTTGGAAGAGGGGGAGTAGAAGGGAGTTGCACAATATAGCCCCCCCTTCACCTGCCAAAGGCTATCCAGCCCCATGCCAATGAACAGGGGAAAAGCTGGCAGCAAAAGAAAAACCTGTAGAAAAGTTAGACGGCTAAACCTGCAGGCGGGGGTTCAAGTGCAAGTCGAACACGCCACAACTGGCTTGTATATAGTGTGATACCCTGACATAAACAATCAAACAGTGTTAATTTATGCCCCAAGCTTGGATCGGGAGCTGCTCAATTACCCTGCCAAACGTAGGATATCAGTGAAGTGCATAAACACAGGATATCAGCACAGAATACACTGATGAGACCAAGAGCACTAACAGGCTCTTATAGCCCAGATATTTGGTAAAATGATTACTCTCACAGAGGATGAAGAATAATACAATGTGTGATTCATGAGCACTAAGAACTCTTGAAATTCAGCTATAATCAAGAGGAGCTCTGTGCAGTAGTTAATGGGAGAGGAAAAGGGGATCCCGATCCAGGGCACACCAAAAAACAAAAAACGAAAACAAAACAAAAAGGGGAAAAAACGAAATGAAAAGAACAATTGAAAAGAGAAAAATCTGCATTAATCCAAATAGTTGCGAAAATAGCAAACAAGCAACTACAAGATTTTGGTAGAAAAAGAGAAGTAGACTGCCATGTGCATATGATTTTCATGACTCCATAACACCCTTTCAAACAAAGCTTGAAATAAAGCATCATTACACTGGTTCAGCCATCATACCTGAATTAATTTCTTTCAATCAATCGCCAAAAGAGGCATGCCTTCAGTAAGAATAGGTTAAGAATTTAATTCTTCCTGCTATTTACACTTTTCTTTTGTGTGTATGTGCGTGGAAGCGGGGGTGTTCTGGGCTTTCTGTTTAGAAAATGACACAAGAAACCTAAAGTTGCTGCCAAAATGTCAAAATTTCTGTACATAATGCACTTTCAAAATATCATGATAATTTGAATGATATTCCACTTGCACATTTTAAAAATCACAGAAACAAAATCATCAAGTTTAAATTCTTGCTCTGCACACCAGCCTAAAGCAATCTAATTAAAACATACCCCTGAGAATTCCTCAAAACAAAATTCAAGCAAGTTAATCATACAAGACACCTGTACGTAAATTAGAACAACCAAACACTCTCATTTCTAAAGCTCCTGTGTCTAGATATTCTCCAAAACTATGGCACCAATCAGTATCTTATCTCAATTCCCCCTAATAAGAAAACTTTTTCTTTCACTAGTGATCCAAACTTTATCTTCGTTCATGGAAATTTAAAATCTTTGAACCTCGTTTGCATTTTCATTTCGAATGCATGGATATCAGCAAAAATCAAACTTCCCAGACAAACCAAAGTGACTCCCACTGTTCTCTCTAAAAAATTTGCTCTGGATCCTAACACTTGAGCACTCAGATGGTTATATTTTAACAAGCAAGCTCTCCCCACCTTTGATGATATCAGCTTCTATTTAAGAGAACTCGGGAGAAAAACCCCTATGTTTTTCTGCAGAAAACAGCTAGTATTTACAAGAATTTAGGAGAAAAACCCTACATTCCCCTGCAGAAAACAAGTAGTTTATTTGCTTCAAGGCATTTTTGCATAAAACCTCCCACATCCAACTTACTTCTCTTGTGTAATGAAATCTAAAACCACAATATATTCTTTCTTGTTTTCATTCTTCAGGATAATCCAGCATTCCAATTTCTTTTAGGAGGAATAGCAATAATCAAGTTAAACATAGAGACATGATCAACACCAAAAAGAACTAATCTAATGCATGAATTAAAGTTGATCTGTTTATGGCATTTGCCATCTAGAATAATGCCCCCATCAAAGGATCCCCAAGAATAATGCACTGTAAATGTCCTAAATTGCTGTGTGTGTTAACCTATGAAACCTCTCACCACTTGTAATAAGCATACCTTGATACCTTGAGCTCACTTGATGCTTGGCAACTCCAATGCATGCTAACTATGAATCAATAAAGCTAAAAGATTCAGTTGACTGCCCAAGAAAATATCCTCAAAAAAGGTATTATGTAATATTCAAGGATGGAATTTGCTGGGGATTCACTCGTTTAAGCATATTATAATCCAATAAGTACGACATATGCACCAAGCACTCAATGTTCAAACATTAGTTATAGTTCTAGACAACTGTAATATTTGTCTAGTTAGAATACTAGATTGTCCAACAAAGTATTAGTTATAAAAATCTTTGATTTCTATAATACCACATATACATTTCAAGGGAAAATAGTTGTATCATTAATTGCTACTATCACGTCTTCCAAAACAAAGAATAATTTGGAAAAAGAAAATAGTTAGCTTTTCTGCACAAATACCTGACAACCCTTTTAGACTTCTCAAGATATGGACGCTAAAACATCATTTGGGAATGATGTCTATGCACATGCAATCACAGAAGAAGGATGCATAAACATCTGATTGAATCCTCCATCACATGTCGGGGTCAAAATTTGACCACATTCAAGATGGCAATACGTGTCCTTCACCTTCCAACGCTCCGAGGTACATCAGAGCTCTCCTCCGAAGTCTATATTGTTCCAGACCTCCTCTAGATCCTCTCCGCTCCGAAGCTTCCCCCGTTCCGAAGACTTCAGCTCCGAGTCAAGCAACTTCAACAACAGTTCACCCTCGACCTCCGCCAACAATTACGCCACCATATATTCCTCCACGTTCATAACGTGTGACGTCACTCAATGTAAACAGTTATGGACAGTGAACGATTTCTCTGCATGCAATCCCAACAAGTCAGCACTATTGATCGCAGCCGTTATAACAAGTTGACATGTCCAAATCATGCACTTACGAAGACCTCAACGAAGAGGAGACACTTGATTCGATCCAAAAATTCCTGATAAACAGTCATTTTCCAGATTCCTATAATCCTTGTAAACTGAGAATTATACTGAAGCTCTTCTCCCTCCCCTGATTTTTTCTAGTTAAGGGTTTCCACGAAAAATTATGTCTCTTTTCTGTGTTGTGCTTTGTTCACATGCAATACCCCAACTACTACTTTTATCCCTTGTGGTGAGGATCGATCGTCTAATCACCTGTGGGGAAAAATCACCACCACAAACTGGTGGTTTTATTGAGAGCTGAGTCTATACACTCGAGATCTCCCTCCCAAAAATGATAGGGACATCACTCCAGGATTGCGATTCTACACCAGAAAACATCGCCACACCCTTCCATTATGGTTCGATTAGGGCTTCAGGACTCAGAGTTAAATTGAACCAGTTAATTTAGGAACTCAATGAAACAAAACGGAGATTGAAACAGCTGTATAAAATTAATTTTTACAATATTTAAAGTCCACTGCAATATTAATACATCAAGTCTCTATTTTAAAAATTTCAAGCTTTCCGACAAATCAAGTGGCTTTATGTGTGCATTGCTTGGCCGAACTGCTGCTAATTCTCTTCATCTCCTGCATCATCCTGCACATTTGCATTAGAGATTGTTAATTGCATATAGGAAATATTAGATTGCATTGATAAAATTAAAAAAACATAAATTAGCATTTAGAGGTAAAATAATATTTGTGCATGCCCACACGTAGTGGTAGGAAGTATCAATTAGGCGAAACCAGTAACACCATGAGTTAACTCAATAAGTTCAAACCCAGAGAAGCCTCACACATCCCTAGATTCTAGCCTCCTTGCTATCCTTAAAAACATCAAGGGCCAAGTTGCCAACGTAGGCCAGAGATGGATAAGATTGAGAATGAACGTCGTGATCGAGATCGAATTGAAGATCGTCAACCCAATCAACATTGAGAAGATAGATATAATAGGAACTACGACCGATACGAAGATGATGAGTGTTACCTAAAAAACATCAAATTGGAAGTGTCGAACTTTGACGGTCTGATGAGAATCGGTCTAATTATTAGTTAGTAGGCTTCTTTTGAGTTATTTTATTTAGTGTATTTTTTAGTCCCACATCGGTTATGTTGGGAAGTCTTCTTCTTAGGAGCCTATATAAAGCCAACAGTTGTAATTAATTATAAAGACGATGATAAATTAAATTAAACTCCTTCATTGGAGCATGGTGATTTGCTATCCAAAGTGAATCTTTGCATAGTGATGTGTAGAGTGGGAGAGAGATCTCCCGGGTGCTGAAGCCTGAACCCATCTTTATCTCCTCAAAACTCTAATTTCTTCCCTCTTCCTTCTTTCCCCCTTTCCCGTATTACATCAGTTTGGTATTAGAACTGAAATTCCTGCTTTTTTCACAAATTTCCTTCCACAAAAAATCCTAAACCCTAGATCTACTTCTCTTCTTTAGTTCAAAGAAAAAAGAAAAAGGAAAGGAAAAAGAAAAAATAAAAAAGAAGAAAAAAATCAAAATTTCCTACTGTTCATCTTCCCCAACCCTTCAACACCTGACAACCCACTCCGCCGCCGCCATCAACACCCAACAACGCAGCAGATCGCCCACCAGAGCGTCCTCGTCGTGGCCTCCCCCATCGCCCTTGCCGTCGCCACCGTGTCACCGACCTCCTCTGACCTCGCCTCTGTCGTCGTGGGTTCACCTCCAGTCCAGATCCGTCACCGCTCTCCACTCCACTTCGTCCTCTTCCTTTGAAGTCAACGTCAGAGCACCACCAACCGCCCAGCGTCATCGGAGCCCTCGTCTTCCCCACCGCAGCACACCGCCGCCAATCAAAGCCACCTCCACTTCAAAGTCACCTCTTCGGGCCATCGCCGACTCATTGTTGCCGTCTCGAGCTCACCATTGTGGCCTCAAGACCACCTCACCATCGTCAGATCCTCGCCGCCGACTTCCCACCGTCAAAAGCCGTCGTCTGGAAGGGACAAAGTCCTAGATTCGATCGGGGAAGGGAAAGAAGAAAAACGGGTTGAGGGTTAAGTTTTTCAAACCCAAACCCAATTCGCTTTTGGGTTTAAGTGGCTAAACCCGACCCGTCGTCACCCAAATCCGACCCGTGAAGCTGAGCCGAGCTGATCTTTTAGTCGGCTAAATTTGCTGACGTCATCAGCTCTGTGCTGACGTCATCGACCCGTGGAGCTGACTCCGATCTAGCTCATCTGAGTCACTGCTAACGTTAACGACTACATTGTTGACGTCATCAGCTCGTCCGTGTCATCACTGTTCACAACTGCAATACAATTTGCTTTTTTAATCCGTTTCGAGCCTGTTCAGAGTTGATTCAAATTCTGTCTGAAACGTTGGGTCTGTAGCTGATTCTCGAGGATACTGGAAGAATTTCACAACTTTTGAGCAGCAGATCAAAACTCCACGAGCTTCCATTTGGTGCCGGTACAGTTCTTGCAGCAGTCAAAGAGCGTTTCAGGACCCATTTCCAACCCGATTCGAGTTCTGTTCAAAGCTTTGGGTCCGTAACTGAGCCTCAGAGCCGACATGGAAGAGATCCTTGACGCATGCAAGAGAAACTTGACCTTATTCTCCAACTAGCTCGAGATTGCAATTCTACATTAAAGAGGATTGAGTCACGAGACAAGAGTCGACATATCAATAGCAACCCGAGTGATGATGCTAGAGAACCTGAGATTGTTGATGAGCCAGAGCTGAGCCAGAGCCGAAGCCAGAGCCAGAAGTGAGTCTCTTATCGAGACCCTTGTGGATCCTCTAGCGGAGCCTTTCATGGAGCTATTGTCGTCTTCGCCAGCCATGAGAGTTTTCTTATCCCTGAGGCCGCCTGATGAGTACGACCCATTACAGATCTTTCTACATGAGGCAGACTCAAAGGAGTTGGATGTCTTGGTATACGATTCAGTTTGTCCCGAGCTAATTTGAGTTATTTTGCTGCATTTATCCTGCTCGAGCTACTTTCGACTGCAGCTGATCTATCACGGAAGCCAGTTCTGCCTCCACTGTGGCCTAGGCGTGATGCATCAGTTCTGCTTTCCCGACCACCACCTTGGCCTGGTTGATGCGAGATGTGGTATAATTCTTCCCGTCGTTCCTGCTGCTTGTTTCCACTGCATTCACCGGAGATGAATGCTTCTAAGTTGGGGGAAATGATGAGAATCAGTCTAATTATTAGTTAGTAGGCTTCTTTTGAGTTGTTTTATTTAGTGTATTTTTTAGTCTCACAATAGTTATATTGGGAAAGTCTTCTTCGTAGAAGCCGATATAAGGCCAACAATTGTAATTGATTATGATAACGATGATGAATTAAATTAAACCTTTTTATTGAAGCATGGTGATTTGCTTTCCAAAATGAATCTTTGCACGGTGATGTGCAGAGTGGGAGAGAGATCTCCCGGGTGCTGAAGCTTGAACCCATCTTTATCCCCTCAAAACCTAAATTTCTTTCTTCTTTCTTCTTTCTTCTTTTCCCCTTTCCCATATTACATTACGGTCACTTAGAACCTCAATATTAATTTGATTGGGTAATGAGTCTAGAGTGCTACTTCAAGTGGTACAAGATGTCCAAAGAGTGGAGAGTCTATTTTGCTGCCATGAAGCTGGTGGACAAGTGGGACAATACTGGTCAAACGTCGAGAGGTCAATAATGGCCTTGAGAGGGAAGAACCCCTTCAGACATAGGAAGAAATGAAAGCCAAGTTGAACCCGAAGCACCTTCCACTTACTTTTCAGGATCAACTAGACAAATGGAGTAGACTTACCCAGGGAACTCTCTGTTGCTGAGTACATTGAAAAGTTTGATGAATTCATGACTTGATGCAGCGAGTCTGCCGAAGAGCCTCCCATGATGACCCTCACAGTTTAGATATGGCCTTCGTGACAGCACTCTTTGCACGAGGTCTTTGTGATCTTGAACATGCCTACCAGATAGTTCGGGACTTAGATACTTCTCGAGGTTCCAATCATCAGAGAAGTTTGGATTATAAAGCTCAGAGCACTAGAAACAATTCTGGACAGTCTCAATATAAGGTCAACCACAAGAGTTCCACTCATACAGAAGATCCCAAAGGTAAGAGCCCAGCCAAGAGCGTGCCCCGGACTAACCCCCACACTCGGTGCTTTAAATGTCAAGGTTATGGGCACGTGGAGAAGTTATGTCCAAGCAAATCCACAACCCTTTTCTTAGATGATCAATCAGATGAGGTGTAAGACAAATCTCAAAAGGAGGTTGTGTACATAGAAAATGAGGATAGCGATTCTAAGGGAGATACGGGATACGAGTTCCTTAACTCCATTAGGCGAGTTGCTATTGTTAGATGTACCCTAGCGCAACCTAAAGACACTGATGACTGGCGTAGGATCACGATCTTCCACACTTGGACAAAGATTGGTGATAAGAACTATAAAATCATTGTTGATAGTGAAAGTTGCATAAATGCAGTGTCATCCAATTTAATTTCGAAGATAGTGTTAAAAAGAGTCCCTCACCCAGCCCATACAAAGTTGCCTGGGTTAACGCAGCATCTACGGAGGTGAATGAACGATGTCTTGTACTTGTGCAATTTGCAACGTACAAGGATAAAGTTTGGTGCAATGTGATGTCCGTGGATACGAGTCACATGATTCTTGGTCGACCTTGGTTGTTTGATATAGATGTAACCTTGTGGGGAAAGTCCAACACTTGTACTTTCAACCATAAAGCAAACAAGGAGAGAAGTCGGCTGAAACACGGAAGGAAAAGAACCTCAGTTTAATCAGCCCTATAGATATTAAAAAGTGATTAATGGGGACATAAATCATCGTTCTGGTTGCTCGACAAGCTGCAAAAGAATCTCAAGAGACGATTCCTCCTGTGATGACTCCCATTATCACCAAGTTCGCTGATGTGTTTCCAAAGGATCTCCCGGAATAATTACCACTAATGTGGAATATTCAACATACAATTGATTTGGTACTAGGAGCCACTCTGCCCAACTTGCCGCATTATTGAATGAACCCAATGGAACATACCGAATTACAAAGACAAGTTGAGAAGTTGTTGAGTAAAGGTTTATATGTGAGAGCCTGAGCCCTTGCGCAGTTCCCGCCCTATTGACCCCAAAGGACGACATATGGTGAATGTGTATGGATAGCCGTATTATCAAAAAAATAACGATGGAATTTTATTTTCCAATTCTCAGGCTGGATGATACGCTTGACATGATGTATGGTGCCAATATTTTTTCAAAATTTGATTTGACTGGTTACCACCAGATTCAAATCCGCCAGGGAGATGAATGAAAGACATCTTTTAAGATGAAAAAATGGGTTGTATGAGTGAATGATTATGCCGTTTGGCTTGTCTAATGCTCCAAGCACCTTTATGAGAGTGATGGCACAATTGTTACGACCATTTATAAGAAAATTTGTAGTCTTATACTTTGATGACATCCTCATCTACAATAAATCGACAGAACATTTGGACCATCTCTCACAGGTCTGTGCAGTTTTAAGAAAGGAAAGCTTATATGCCACTCCCAAGAAGTGTACCTTTCTTACAGACCAAGTCATTTGCCTACGAGTTGTATCTTCAAAGGGAGTCTCTGCGGACCTCAATAAGATTAGGGTTATTGTGGAATGGCCATAACCATGCAACATTAGGAAAGTGGGAAGTTTTCATGGGTTAGCCACTTTCTACATGCGGTTTATCTGAAATTTTAGTATAATCATGCCCTCAATTACTGACTGTCTGAAACAAGAAGAATTCGGATGGACTAAAGTTGCTGCCAAGGCGTTTCGGGAGAGATCAAGGAGAAGATGACGAAAGCTCCTATTATGAGCCTTCCAGATTTTTTGAAAGTTTTCGAAATCACTTGTGACGCCTCGGGCATTATAATAGGTGTATTGAGTCAAGAAAGGCACCATGTTGCCCATTTCAGTGAAAAATTGAATGATACTCGGCAACGGTATTCCACCTACGATAAGAAGTTATATGCGGTAATTCGAGCTCTGCGTTATTGGCACCATTAAGAATTCGTTATCTATTCGGACCATGAAGCCTTTAAATATCTTAACTCCCAAAAGAAACTAAATTCGAGGCATGATAGGTGGGTATGGTTCCTTCAAGATTATACATTTGTCCTCAAACATAAAGCCGGGGTCCAAAATAGGACTGCTGATGCACTTAGCTGTCGTTGCGCCCTGCTCTCTGTCATGAGCACTGAAGTGGTTGGGTTTGAGAAAATGAGTCATACCTTGATTTTGGAAATATATTAACTGTCTTAAGGGATATATAGTTTGACTCATGAGGTTAATAACTTCCTCCTGCAAGATGGTATCTGTTCCCTTCTTATAAGTTGTCTGTCACTCGCACCTCCTTGAGAAATTTTTTAGTCTGAAAATTACACGTTGGGGGCTTGCTGGACATTTTGGACGAAACAAAACAACTGGAGCTGTGAAATATCGTTTCTATTGGCCAAGCTTGAAAGGATATGTTACTAGGCTTGTTGGCCAATGTCGCACATATCAACTAGCCACGCAACGTAAGCAACACACTGGCCTCTATACTCCACTTCCGGCTCCAAATTGCCCTTGGAAAGATGTCATTATGGATTTTATGCTTCATCTCCCAAAAACTGCACAAAAGCACAATTCCATACTTGTTGTGGACCGTTTCTCGAAAATGGCCCACTTCCTGCCGTGTTCTAAAACTTTTGATGCATCTCAGACCACTACAATATATTTTTATGAAGTTGTTAGACTACACAGGCTGCCCAAAATAATTCTTTGACAGGGATGTTACGTTCATAAGTTACTTTTGGAAAACCCTGTGGCATAAAATGGGAACTAAACTTCAGTTTTCTACTGCCTTTCACCCACAAACCGATAAACAAACTGAAGTAGTCAATAGGAGTGATGAGGACATCATGTCGCTTAAGGGCCGATTCGATCGAGTATACTTCAAGAAGCGATGCAATGCAGTTCTTTGATTTTAGATTGGTTTTAGTAGATTTCTTTCGTTTTAGCTTTATTCTCTATAATAGGTGTTCTTTTGTGGACGTTTAGTACCACATCAGTTATTTCTCAGTAGTCATCCTCATAAAGCCTATATAAGGCCCCATAGACTATTTCATTGGGATTATTGAATGATAAAAATTTTCTCAAATTATCCAGTTTAATTCTTGAGTTTATCTGCTCTCGAATTTTGGGTGAGAAGCCCGCGTAAGGGGTGGAAACCCAAAATTTTATCCTGCTTTTGAGTTTCAAAATTTGGTTACGATTTGAAGGTGATTGCGATCCAGATTAGTTTTACATCATTTTGTTATCAGAGCACTGATTTTCAATCCCCTTCAAAATTTCCCTTTCCAAATTTTTTTCTGTTCCAAATCCCTAGATCTAAATTCCCAATTCTAGTCCAAAAAAGAAAAGAAAAGAAAATATTGTAGCAAATTCGACTGAAATCCAATTGAAATTAAAAAAAATATACACTGTTCATCTTCCAACCCTCCTTCCCGCCCGATTTTCCCTCAAACCCTAATTCTAGGGTTTCGCCGTCGCGCAACCACCCTCCGCCAGCCCCACCACTTCCACCAACATCATCAAACAACCCCAACGCCATCACACCGTCAACCCAGATCCTTCGCACCCCTATCACGGGTCACTCTAAGCCCACCGTATCGTCGGTCAACCGTCGCGACGCCTCTGGTTATCTCGGCCTCGTCTCCTCAATTCGCTGCCATCAGCAACCGACTCCAGATTCGCCATCATTGTCTTCGTCAGAAACTCCATGCTCTTCGCCGCTTCCAAAGGCCAGATCTCACCCCTCTGACTTCATCTTCACCCGTGCCGGCGCCCGACGAAATCGTCATCGCCAAAGATCACCACCGCCGCCCTGTCTGCATCTCCACCGTCACTACCGTCTTCTTCGTTCAATTGGGAGTTGTCAGGTCTCACACCATCGCTCCAGACTCGCCTCGACCCTCGACCCGCCGAGCTTGTCGTCGTCGGAGCCTTGCCGAGGGGAGCCCCAGACCGCCACCTTCGAGCGCCGCAAGGTATCAGAGCCCTAGTCGACAGCGAAGAGGAAAAAGGGTGATCGAGTGCGGGTCTAAACCCGTTCGGGTTTTAAGGAGGGTTCATAGCGGGTCGTGGGTCCGGGTTGAGCGATTCGAACCCAAACCCGACCCGACTCACTTAAGGGTCTGTTCTCACTTAAGGGTCTGTTTGTTTCGCCGTAAAAGGCGTAAAAGTCCGTAATTCGTAAATGACTTACAACTCAATTACAACTACGGCGTTTATTTGGACTGTAATTCGTAAAAGACTTACGCAACTCAACTATCACTTACTTGTAACCCAATTACCACTCACTTACAGCCCAGTTACAGTTAATTTTGTGGTCATGCAAATTTGTATTATTTTTTTATGTTAATATTAAATTTTTTTAATATTTAGCATTTTTAATATTTATTTGTAATATTAAAACTTTTTAAATCACCAAATAGTTAATTTTGTAGTCAACTTTTTCACTTACGACTTACATATTATGACAACCAAACACCGTAAAATACAATACATTTTCCCACTTACAACTTATATTACCAACCAAACACCGTAAAACTTACATACATGTAACTCATTTACAACTGTAAAAGACTTTACCAATTACGACTTACGAATTACGGTCAATTACGACAACCAAACAGGCCCTAAGTGACATCATCGCTGATGTCATCCTCTGAGTTCTACTGAGTTGACTCAGTCTAGAGACGTCCTAACTCAGTCCAGAAACACAACAGTGCTTCCGAAGGTTGTTCTGAGCTCGTTGCAAGTCCAAATCGAGTTGTTTTCGAAGCAGTGAGTTCATGACGACCAGTACTACGCTCCTACAGCAGTCACATTCAGGTTTGAGCTACAGTCATCTCCCAGGTAACTTTGAATATTTTGTTCAGTTATTCTTTTCATTTAATTGAAATAGCTAGCCTTTTCAATCTGTCGCAAGGTAGAACATATTGACTGTTGCTTACTATATAGTGAGTTGTGTGATTCTGACCTCGAGTGAAAACCTGACTACATATTAATTATGCAACTAAATTTGAATTCGTGATCTCTTTGATTTGTCTTGGAATTAACTATGTCAGCACGTGTTTTTTTCGTCATTGTCTCCACATTATATTTTCTTAATCACGTGTTAATCTACATAGCTTAAAATTGGTATTATCTTTCATCACTCTAATCTCTGCCTCCTCCTGCATAACATACATATCATTTTTAGGACAACTTGCATTTAGGATCAGCTAGGATCTTGCATGCCTACTAGAAGTCGTAGAACTTTTCCTGTAGAAGAAATTTCAGCACCAATGGACCCTAACATTCATGATACACTTAACACAATCCTTAACAAGATAGAGAAGATGGACCAGCAACTACAAGTTAGGGATCAAGTTGATGTCAACTGTAGGGATCTAGCAACCCAAATTGGTAGGCTAGAAACCAATCGGAGGAGAACCACGGAGGAGGAAAATTCTCGAAACGGCAGTAGGTCTCCCAGGCGTGAGCAAGTTCAACCCTACTATACAGCAGACGCTGATGCCCAGTATATCAAGAGCGTTAAAGTCGATGCTCCTTCCTTCGACGGGCGCTTGGACCCTCAAGTTTATATAGATTGGCAGTTGGCTATGGACCGATATTTCCGTTGGCATGACATGTCTGAGTCAAGAAAGGTTCGATTGGTCGTGATGAAACTAACGGGGCAAGCTAAACAATATTGGGAAAACCTTGAGAGGATGATGAGGTACAGAAGGGAAGACCCAGTGGAAACTTGTGAAGGCATGAAAGAGAAGCTTATGTTGAAGTACGTTCCACCGTCATTCAGTCAACAATTATAAGACAAGTGGAATTAATGGACTCAGGGGAACAAGTCAGATACTGATTACATTGCTAAATTTGATGAATATTTGAATCGGTGTGGAGCTATCAAGTTAGAATCTCCGAACAGACCCTATCTAGGTTCAGGTCCAATCTTAGGGATAATTATTGCCGAAAGCTCATTGCTCGAGGCATCACGACTCTAGAACAGGCATATTAGCTAGCCACCGACTTAGATGAGTCTAGAGGATCCTATTTTAACCGAACTGGTTTTAGGGATAACTCTAACCGCCACTACTAGCAAGCCAAACTTTAGCCGAACTCTTACTACCCCAAGCAAACCTGCCTCCAGTTCCTCTAGCGTCAAACCAGTAGGTCCTTCTGGTGCAAAGCCCATCACATCCGAAAGGAGAGCGGTCAGTGAACCAGGAAAAGTCAACCGAAGACCCCAATGCTACAGGTGTCAAGGGTATGATCACCCGCCAGCCAGTGCCTGAGTCAAGCTAAAACCCTCTTCGTAGAAATTCCCATTGAAGATATAGAAGGAGAGGATGATGGAGAAGTGGTTGTGCATCAACAAGATGACTCAGATGCCTCTGTCGAAGAATATGAATTCAATGGATGCATCAGAACTGTGAAAACGACGAGCCTACCTTCTAGTGTAGGTCGCACCCAATTAGGAGTGGTTAGGTGCACTTTAGCCCAGCCTGACCACTCAACAATTGGAGAATGACTGCCATATTTCAAACTTGCACAAAAATTGACAACAAGAACTGCAAGGTAATAGTGGATGGTGGCAGTTGCATCAACGCTGTTGCGTCAAAGTTAGTCACCACCTTGGGGATGAGACCGGTAAAGCATTCAAACCCCTACAAGGTCTCATGGATCGACGCTACATCCATAGATGTTCAGGAGAGATGTCAAATTCCCATCCAGTTTGCCACGTACACAGATAATGTATGGTGTGACGTACTCCCCATGGATGTTAGTCATATCATTTTGGGTCGACCATGGTTATTCGACTTAGACGTGACTATATATGAACGTACCAACCAATGTTCGTTCGTCCATAACGGAAAAGGGTGAAAATTATGCCAAACCAGCCAAAACCGCCAACCCGAGGAAAAGGGGTTGACAAAGGTAAAGACAAAGTGGATGTCCTAAATCCTGAAAAAAAGGTGATAAGGGCAAATGTAAGATGGAAATGAATTTGATTAGCCACGATCAAATTGAAAAGAGCTTGCATGAGGGTTCTACTTGTTATGCACTCGTGGCTCGAGAGGCTGATCGAAATATCGAGGAGCAGATTCCTGAGCACATTAAACCAATTCTGAAGTAGTTTTCCGAAACCCTCCCATAAGATCTTCCAGGTGAGTTGCCCCCAATGCGAGACATTCAAAATGCTATTGACTTTAGTCCCATGAGCAACTTTATCGAACCTGCCCCACTATAGAATGAACCCAACTGAACATGCGGAGTTACAACGGCAGGTAGAAGAGTTACTCGACAAGGGGTTCATCAAAGAGAGCTTGAGCCCATGTGCAGTTCTCGCACTTTTGGCGCCAAAGAAGGATGGTACATGGCGTATGTGTGTGGATAGCCGCGCAATCAATAGGATTACTATCAAGTACCATTTTCCCATTCCCCGTCTAGATATGCTAGATCTGATGTCAGGTGCCACAGTCTTCTCCAAAATTGATCTTAAGAGCGGGTACCACCAAATTAGAATCCGGCCAAGGGACGAATGGAAAACCGCATTTAAAACTAAAGACGGTTTGTATGAATGGTTGGTTATGCCCTTTGGACTGTCCAATGCTCCTAGCACCTTCATGAGAGTGATTACCCAATTGTTTCGACCGTTTATCAGTAAATTTGTAGTTGTATATTTTGATGATATACTGATCTACAGCCAAACTCAGGAGCAACATGTGGGACATCTGAGGCAAGTCCTCTGCACACTCCAGACTGAGAAGTTTTATGCAAAGCCAAAAAAGTGTGCTTTTTGTATAGACAGGGTTATCTTCCTAGGATTTGTGGTTTCATCAGAGGGGGGTTTCCGCGGACCCTGAGAAGGTGAAGGCAATAACTGAGTGGCCACAACCCCAAAAGATTAAGAAAGTCAGGAGCTTTCACGGGTTAGCCACTTTCTACCGTCGGTTCATAAAGAATTTTAGTGCTATTATGGCACCTATAACTGGCTGTTTAAAAAGCGAGAGGCTCCAATGAACTCCTGCCGCCTCCAAGGCTTTCGCTGAAATTAAGAGGGTGATGACGGAAGCTCCTGTAATGTGTCTCCCTGACTTTTCGAAGGCATTTAAAGTAACATGTGACGCATCAGGACTGGCAATAGGTGGTGTACTGAGTCAGGAAAGCCACCCCGTTGCTTATTTCAGCGAAAAACTAAATGATGCCTGACAACGATACTCCACATATGACAAAGATGCGATTATACAGGCTTTGCGCTACTGGAGGCATTATCTATTACCGCCATGGTTCAAAGACTCGGCCGAGTCGGAGACGAGTCGTATCCATCTCGGCCCGCTCCGAGACGAGTCACGAGTCGGTCGACTCAACTCAGAGGAGACCGATTTGGCCGAGAATCGGAGTTGACGCAGTCAACTCGACCGATTCACGGCCGAATCGGTCATGACTCGGCCGAGTCGACTCTGATTCTCGGCCAGTCGGCTCGAAACGTATATTCACCCGTGACGAACGGGTATAAAGAAAAAAGAAAAATAAAAAAAAGAAACTTAGCTTTCTCTCGCTCAGATCTGGATATCGCTCTCGCTGCTCGATTGTCGCCGCTCAGATCTGGACTCTACCGCCGCCCGATCGCCGTCGGCCGCTCCTCCCCAACCCTAGGTGATATTCCTCCCTCTCTGTCTCTTTCCCTCTCCCTCCCTCTGTTTCTCCCTCACTCTCTCACCCGCTCTCTCTCCCTCTCCCGTCTCTCTGTCTCTTTCCCTCCCCCTCCCTCTGTTTCTCTCTCCCCCTCCCTCTCACCCGCTTTCTTTCTCTTCCTTTTCCATCTCCCGTCTCCCTCTGTCTCTTTCCCCCCCTCCATCTCTTTCCCTATTTCCGATCTCTCCCCCCTCCGAGGTATAAGAGAAGCAGATGGTGGTGGTAAAGATGTGAGGGTTTTATCCAGTTCTAGTAGTGATGATAGTTAAGATGGTGATGATAATGATGACAATGATGGCAGCGACGGTGATGATGACAATAATGAGGGCAACAATAGTGCTGATGGAGGAACTTATAGTCTTGAAGGTAATATGCAAATGTTGAGTTTGACATCAGGCCAACATTATGGTGTGACATGTCCATGACTACAGACCACAACTTGAGAGATATATGAGCACTAGTAACGTTTTATCTACTTACCGCAGAGATGATTATGATGATTTTGTGCTTCATCGCAATTCAATATGAAAATAACTACATTAGCATGTATTTATGAATATAGTTTGTGCAATTTACTATATTGTGCATGTATTTTGATATGCTTCTACCGACGATACGTGTATTTATGCTTTCGCTTTATGTTTAGTGTGCTAGGTGATATGTTTTGGACATGTGATAGATGAATGTAGATGTCTACATTTTTTTAAGATTTGTCGTGATTTTTTCAGAATTTTGTGAGCTTTCTATGTAGCGTTTTGTGCGCATCGCCCGAGACCAATCCGAGTCGCCGAGATCGATCCGTCTCAGTGCCCGCCGAGTCGGCGGCTGAGACCGCGACTGTGAACCATGATTACCGCAGGAATTTGTACTGTATTCAGATCATGAAGCGCTAAGGTACCTCAACTCCCAGAAGAGACTGCGAGACATAGCAAATGGGCGGAGTTCATGCAGGATTACACTTTGTTCTCAAACACAAGGCAGGCGTTGAGAATAAGCTCGTTGATGCGCTCAACCGACGTGTCATGGCGTTGATAACTATGAGCATAGAAGTGATTGGATTCGAAAGGTTGAGAGAAGAGTATGACTCATGTCCCGACTTTGGGAAAATTTATGTCACGTTACGAGATGACCCAGTTCGTGAAATGTACGATTTTCTTCTACAAGACGGTTATTTATTCAGATTCCGTAAGCTATATATTTCCCACACGTCCCCCAGGGATTCTCTCTTGGGAAGTACATGCTGGAGGTCTGGCTGGACATTTCGGTTAGAACAAGACAATTAAGGCTGTTAAACACCGATTCTACTGGCCAGTTTGAAAAGAGATGTCGCTAAGATAGTTAGCCAATGTCGCACGTGCCAACTGGCCAAGCAACAAAAGCAAATCGTCGTGCCTTACACTCCCCTCCCGGTACACAATTGCATGTGGCATGACGTGAGCCTTAGATTTCATACTAGGATTGCCAAAAACTTAGAAAAGGCACGACTCTATCCTAGTAGTAGTCGATCGATTCTCAAAAATGGCTCACTTTATCCCGTGTTCCAAGACCTCAGATGCGTCTCGAGTAGCCGTCTTGTTCTTTGATAATATCGTCAAGTTGCATGGGATACCTAAAACCATGATATCTGATAGGAACGTTAAATTTGTTAGCTACTTCTGGAAAACACTTTGACACAAGATGAGCACCAAACTGAAATTCTCAACAGCCTTTCATCCACAGACAGATGATCAAACCGAGGTAGTAAATAGGACTCTAAGAAATCTCCTTAAGTGTCTAGGTGGGAAAAATTTGAAACCTTGCGATCTCATTTTGCCTATGGCTGAATTTGCATATATGGATATGTCAATAGCACTACGAGTCTTAGTCCTTTTGAAATAGTAAATAGCTTTAAACCCAGGCAACCAGTTGACTTAATTCCCATGGCTCATCATTTTAGGGTATCAGACTCTGCATCAGCATTTGCATCTCATATACGTGGATTACATGAGATCAGAGAAAAGATAATGAAAAATAATACTGATTATAAAGCTTCTGTAGATCTACATCACCGATTAAGAACTTTTGATATCGGAGATTATGTGATGGTCCGCATGAGACCCGAGCGGTTTCCTCCTGGAACCGTGAAGAAATTACACGCGCGAAGCGTAGGGCCCTTCAAGATCCTCAAGAAAATCAATTCAAATGCTTATGTGGTGGATCTCCCACCGAACTTTGGCATCAGTTGTACTTTTAATGTTGAGGATTTGGTTCCATATAGAGGTACCTTTGATACCCCTTCTGACCCATTCGTGGATGAGCCAAGTCAAGACCTTTCTGAGAGCCCTCACTACCTCCACTTCCCCCTAAACTGTCCTATGCAACAGAAAATATATATTCTATCTTGGATAATCAGATTGTCTCTACTCGAGACATAGGGATGCGATGCTATCTCATTAAGTGGAAAGAAAAACCTCATTCAGAAAATTCTTGGATTACCGAGGGAGACCTCCGGCATCTTGATCCCGATCGACTGGAGCGCTATCAGAGCCAACAACAGTTCTGTCCCCCACACTCGACGGGGTCGAGTCCTTTCCACCTGGGGGGAATTGATGAGGACATCATGCCGCTTAGGGGCCGATTCAATCGAGTATACTTCAGGAAGCGACGCAATGCAATTCTTTGATTTTAGATTGATTTTGTTTCAGATTTATTTGTAGATGTTCTTTCATTTTAACTTTATTTTCTGTAGTAGGTGTTCTTTTGTAGACGTTTAATATCACATCGGTTATTTCTCAGTAGTCATCTTTTGTAAAGCCTATATAAGGCCCCCAGACTATTTCATTGGGATTATTGAATGATTAAAAAATTCCTCAAATTATCCGGTTTAATTTTTGAGTTTATCTGTTCTCGAATTTTGGGTGAGAAGCCCGCGTAAAGGGTGGAAACCCAAAATTTTATCCTGCTTTTGAGTTTCAAAAATCGGTTACGATTTGAAGGTGATTGCGATCCAGGTTAGTTTTACATCAAGGAGTCTGGGTAATCTCTTACGGTGTCTAGTGAGTGAGAATCTAAAAACATGAGATCTTGTGTTACCTATTACTGAGTTTGCTTACAATAGTTCTGCATTTGAAATTATAGAATGAGTCCATTTGAGGTAGTTCATGGTTATCAACCTAGACAACTTATAGATTTAATTCCTATAGCACCCCATCATACTAGAATGTCCGAGTCAGGTGCATCGTTTGCATCATATATTCATGACCTACATAAAGAGACATATTTTCCTGATAGGTGTGTGTGTGTGTGTCTGTGTGTGTGTGTGAATTACCTAAGGTCATAACTCACATCAAATGTTCCAAGAGGCATTTAATAAGAGATGGACCAGTGGCGACCAATAAAATGAATAAGCATAGGGCCAAAGTGTTGTTCCCAACTTTGAACCCATGATATACCATGGGAAGAAATCTTATGAGATAACATCATGTAATTAATATGCAGGTGCAAAAGAAATTTAATAAGAGGGGCACCTAGCAACCAACGAAATAAAAACCCAATAAGCATAGGGTCCAAAATGTTGTTCCAAGTCCAACACTTAAACCCATGATATACCGTGGGAAGAAACCTTATGAGATAGCATCCTGTAATTAATAAGCAGGTGCGAAAGAAATTTAATAAGAGGCGGGCCACTGGCAACCAATGAAATAAGAACTCAAAAAGCATAGGGTCCAAAATGTTGTTCCCAACACTGAACCCATGATATACCGTGGGAAGAAATCTTATGGGATAGCATCTTGTAACTAACAAGCATGTGCGAAAGAAATTTAGTAAGAGATGGGCCACTGGCAACCAATGAAATTAAAACTCAGAAAGCATAGGACTAAAGATGTTGTTCCCAACATTGAACCCATGATCTACCTTGAGGAGAAATCTTATGAGATAGCATCATGTAATTAGTAAGCAGGTGCAAAAAAAATATTCTAGTGAGTAGTGACAGGAACTTGAGAGCATGAAATTTGGCGCTCGGTCCCTTCAGCAAGCAAGTCAACAAGCCACATGTTGTACAAAGGAATGGTGTCATTGTATAATAACTTTCCACAAAGTAGTTGAAATCATACCTCATTTTCGAAATAACCAACAAGTCTGAGTTGTTATCTACAACATGAAGCGTCAAAGGACAACCATGGATATGGCTCACAATGTTGTCCTCTTAAGAGATTGAAAGATGAGTGAAAATTCATGAATAGCGAAACAACACACACACACACACACAAGAAAAAGAAAAAGAAAAAAAGAAAGAAAAAGGGGCACATAAAAAGGGAAGGAAAAAAAGTAGCATAGAATTTTTAGTTGGGGTAAGCAAAAGCTAAAAGAGAGAACAAGGTCCAAAACAACTTTGCAAGAGCTCAACAGGAAGCCATAGTGCTCTCATGAAACTCACAAAGCCCAAAACCACCAAAGCTATAGTGAGACAAACTTACAAAGGTCAATTGCACTGATGAACCCAAGAGACCAAGAGGATCATATTTTGGTGAAAGTTAGCACACTATATGATAATTGGTTGAAAACTTAAAATAGCAACACTAAGCTAGACGGGCAACATTGACATATTTCTTAACAAAGAAGTTTGTCATAGCTTAATTCTCATTCATAATGTGTCAAGTACAAGGTAGTACACATGACAAACAAAACTAATAGAGACATCGTGATGCACATATAATGTGACATGTCCTAAAGGGAGAAGTTGGTCAAAAAAAAAACTCATAAGAGGATCAAAACAAGTGAAAGCAAAACTAGTAATTAAAAATTCATTAATAAGACATGGAAGAGGTTGATTGAGTCACTTCCGTGTCTTTTTTTTTGTTTTTGTGTGTGTGTGTGGGTGGGGTGGGGGGGGCTACATCATATAGCCCCATAGCGGGAAAAGGAACACCCATCGTAGTGAAAAAAGAAACTCACATATAAGAGGAGAATGAAACGCCTAGCGCGCACACATGAATCACAATGATGTAGCTTCCATGAAAGTGCTAGTGGCCTCCATTTGCAGCCTCCTTACGCTATGAACGAGCCTCCACGAACCGCTATCCAAGCCTAGTGGCTTCGGTACACCTTGAAGTCGAGCCGCTACATAATATGTCTCGTAGTGTCAAATTTTAGTTAGTTAGTAAACCCTACTCCCCACTGCGGATGGGGAGATTCAAACCTAAAGCCTTCCACGTGGGAAGGAAATGCTTTGTCGCTTGACCTATGCTCAGTTGGCATCATTTCCGTGTTAATTTTACACCTTTTAATTAGCTCTTTGCTCCTAATCACCATCTTCACAAGAAGCTACCTTCAAACTTAATTGTCAAGTCAAACAATTAGGGAACTATAGGCTTTGAATTCTCAAAGTGCTAATAGTGTCGTTATAAAAGGGAGCAAAGGCGAGTGAAGGAGTGGACCCCTTTTGTTGAACACATATATCACAAGCATTGTTTTAAATATCGGCCGAGTCGGAGAGATATCGCTGATATCTTGTTTTTTGTCTGCTGCCGATACGATACGGGGAAATCATTCGTCCATATCATTTGCAACAAAAACAGCCGATATTTGAAATATCGGGCGATTTATCGCCCGATATGAGTCGGTGCAAAATCGGCCGATATGGATTTATTTCAATTGGGTTCGTTTTTTTTTGAACCCATCAACCAAACCCGACCCATCACCCGATTATATTATTGTTATCTGCATCGTTACTCCTCTGTGAATTGACGGCGACAACGCTTGCCTCCCTTTCATTCCTCGAGCGCGATGAGCTCCCTTAGTTCCCCCGAGCTTTCCTTGAATTAATGAACACGACGATCTCCCATCAAGCGTGACTTGCTCCGTTGCTCCCCCTGAGCTTCCCTTGAATCGACGATCGCAACGATCTTCCCCCGATCACGACGAGGTCCTCGGAGTGCCATCGAGGTCCCCGAGAGCCGACGATATCTATTATTGCGCTCTTCTTCCTTCTCTTTTGTATTTCTTTGTGTGTGCTTGTGTTGTTGTCTCCTCTTTGTTCTTGTTGTTATTATTGTTGCTACCTCTGTCTTCTTTGTAGAAGAATAGGAAAATGCCACTCGTTGACACCCATTAAAGATGAAAGCTTGCAAATTTTTATTTGGTAGATGACTAAATTAACTTTTAATTATCAATATTTCATTATATATATAATGTCTGATATGAACGCCCGATATGCACACGTATCCCCGATATCTCCCCCGATTTCTGATATCTGATATGAAAACACCCCATCCGATACGATCCCGACATTTGATGTTTAGAAGCTTGATCACAAGTAGCTTTCATGACGCCTCCAAACACCTCCACGCGGTACAAATAACAACCACGACATAATGGGCCTTGAAATGCGTGCCCCTGAATTTTTTTTGGGTCTAAAATCCTTTCAACACTCCTAGAGCTTAGAACCAGCAGCGTCCCACTTAGTATGGGAGTGTCATAGCTACACAAGCTAAGTTCCAACGAGCTAAAGCCAACTAGCTAGAATCAATGTCAACATTAGAAGGATAGAAAGATCCATAAGAGGCATTAGCGATAGGCAACTGAGGGGGAGGGGGGGGGGAGAGAGAGAGAGAGGGGGGAGAGAGAGAGAGAGAGAGAGTAGACACGATGTAAGAGCCAACATAAAGGACAAACCATTAAGCAAGAACAAGGCCATGCATGAATCTACAAAGGTACATTGCAAGGAGGCTTAAGGAGAATAAGACCTCAGAATAGGACAGCCCCTCCAATACAATACTTTAGAAAGTATAATAAACATCAGGAAACATAGGAAAAGAGCATAAGATGTGTTATGCAAGTGGAGCTGAGGAAAAAGGAAAGGTGAAAGCGGGGCAGATTGTTCCCTCTGAAGACCCTAAGTACCAAGTTACCGTGATCATAACAAAACAAGTCCTTGGACAATCTTCATCATGTTATATCAGAATAAGTTAACTATGATCAAAAAAGAGGTAACTTAGATGTCTTAGAGAGTATATAAACTTATAAAGCTAGAATCAACATCAAGGCCAGAAGTGGAAGAGTCAAAGAGGCATGAGTATATAAATAGCAAGACAATAGCAAACTCATCCTGGGTGGAGATGGCTTGAAAGTTTAGGAGAAGCCTCAAGGAGTAGACACCATAGAAGAGCCAACAAGACGATCTAGCTAGAATCAACATCAAGGCCAGAAGTGGGGGAGTCAAAGAGACATGGCTGCATGAGTACATAAATAGCAGGACAATAGCAAACTCATCCTGGGTGGAGATGGCTTGAAAGATTAGGAGAAGCCTCAAGAAGTAGACACCATAGAAGAGTTAACAAGATTGAGTCATTAATGCACGATAAGACATGGTGAAACCGTGAGAATTCAAGAAGGTAAGAGACTTAGCATAGAAGTGAAAATCTCATACAAAAGATGAAACAACACATATAACTATAACCAGTGAGAAACAATGGCACCCATTATTACCTAGTTTATATTATGAAGAGAACTAGTAGACCAAGGGACAATATGTTCATTCTAGATGAACCATAATAAAGCAACAGAAGAAGTGTCCAAGGATCACACTAAGGGAGAAACGATTCAGGTGGTGGATAAGAACCAACTCACCGTGGATCAACCCACAACAAGTGAAGTGAGGCTCCCCGAGCGATACCTGTCAGAATACACACGGGAAATAACACCTTTCAAGTTAAGAGCACCAGTGTGATGCTGGCCTAAGACCCTCTTAGGTGTGAGAATCAGTAGGTGGAATGGTAGGAAGGACCAGCAGAGGGAGACTGCCGGTGTGGTGAAAAAGTGGACCAGCACAGGGAACTACTAGCATGGTGATGGACTGGTACAGGAAAACTTTCAGCGTAGTGGATGAACTAGCACAGGGAACTGCTAGTGTGATGATGGACTGGATCAGGAAAACTTCCAGTGTAATGGTGTGTGTGTGTTTTCAGGGTTAGGGAAGTGATGCCCCTCTCGTTGGAGAAGGATCATATATACCTGAAGGGATGTCGATGAGGAAGCGAAATTGATGGAATACTCTAACTGCACGATATGCACGTGCTGGATTTGTTGTAACGACTGTGATTGCTGGCGCTAATTGGTCGGGATTACAGGCCGGAGAGTCCGCCACTGTCCATAACTGCCCGCGCTGAAAGAGGCGTCACATGTTACGAACGTGAGGAGGATGAAGTTGCGTAACAGTAGGCGGAGATCTTGGGGGACTGACGTTTGAAGCTTCTGACTTGGAGTTGGACTTTTGGAACGGGAAAGACCTCAGGTGGTGGGGGGCAGCTCTGAACTGAGGACGTCTTCGGGACGAAAGGTAGCTCAGGGATGAAAAGATCTTCGGGACGGAGGAGTGTGACCTCTCCAGATAAGACTCTGGGAGTTGTGGATTTCTCGGGGAAACACTCGGTACCTTGGACACGTGTCATCATCATGAGGGTCAAATTTTGACCACTACGGATGCCCCTTACTTCCCACTTGTCGATGTCTGCGAATGAGAAGTCGGGGAAGCAAAGATACTCGGATTGTGAGTGCTTTAAAACTTATCATGATGCTTCTGCAATGAATCTCTTCGAATCGTTACGGATCGTCTGAAATTAATTATTGGTGGCACAACTTCCTAATAGTTGTCACATCGGGCGACAGAAAAATTGTGTCCTGCATCTCTTCTGCCATTATTGTAGACCGAAAATCTCAATATCCTGGGCTGACTTTCAAGGATTGAAAATTTGAATTGGAGGCGACTGGGCTCCCCGTCCGTCTATAAATAAAGGGAGATCTATGGAAGGAAATCATCTTCTATCCTCTTCACAAAAAAACTTTCTTTGAAACCTTAATTTCTTTCCTTGCTAAACTGCCATATCGTCCTTTCTTCTTTTCATTAGATGGAGGAAGAAGAAAGAGAGGGCGAAAGATAGGGAACCGGTGATCAGGCTCTCTTCTAGGGAGTCTGGAGGGTACATCGTATTAGTCATCGTAAAGGGATTGTTGCAGCACATTAGATGCCGTGACAAGGTCTCACCACCGAGAGTGACGGATAGGACTCATGCTCCTACTGGATCGGGTGATCTGGTTTTGAGTTACTCATTTTTTTGGGGGTTAAGGTTCGTCCTTGAGGTTCGGATCCTCTTTCCTTATGGCGTGTACGAGGAGGGACTCATCGTCTGGTGTGCCAGTGAATTGCTTCACCCCAGAATCCAGAGCTCTCCTTCAGAACATCTCAGAGGGAATGTCGTCACCTTCTGGTGTGCCTTGGAAGCCCCAGTCTTGTCGGACACTGCTGCCTCGTCTCGCAGGGATTCCTGAGAGTCCGATTAATTCTTCTTCCAAGTGTGAAGAGGATGGTGTACGGAAAGGTCTTCCACAGGAGGAGCCATCATTTTTGTGAAGGAACCTCCGGATCGTCTTTTCTCTGGTTTTAGGATCTTCGAATAGTGGCGCGAGCAATGAGGTGGTGCCTTCCGGTAGGTGTTCCCCAGGGGACGTACCATCAGAGTTCGAAGGTGAGGCTGGACGTAGCGACAGGATGTAGGGTTCAGATATGGATCATCTATATTTCTTTTCAAAAAAATGTAAACACAGATAACGTAAAAAAAATTTGTAATACTCTTATCAGATGTAGTCAAATATATTTAATAGAATGTTTCGGATGGAAATGGAAGTAGTTTATGTTTAGATCTTGTCTGGTTTATTTTTACCATTGGCTTTTGGAATTGGTATGACCATGTCTCTTGGGCTGCTAATATCTATCTCAGATATAGTTGGTTGGATACAGAGTGGTGGAGGAGCTTATGTTGTTATTACGGAGTGGGGGTGGTCCCATCACGATACCTGCAAACTTGGTAGGGCTCTGAGAGAAGAAATCCTTGCAGCAGATTTGGGACTCCGAGTGGTGGACACTCTCACAGCGGAGGGTTTCGACTGCTCGTGGACTAATTAAGAGGGGATCGTGGGCTGATGCTTGCATTGGCGCCTCCGAGTATGGGACACTCCCACATCGAGACGTACAAGCGTCAGGGATCTGGTGGGGACACTCCCATCAGCTAGGGAAAGGATATAAACACAGGGATGAAACGAGATATCATGCATTACTCTTGTTAGATAGAGTGCAATAAACATAATGAATGTCAATGAAATTAAGGTGGTTTATGTTAGGATATTACCCGGTTCGGATTTGGTATGGCCATACCTCTCCTAAGTGTTCGACTTTTTTCTCTAGTAGGGCCGGTTGGTTGTGCTATTATTTGCCATAGTGATGGATCAGCTTACTAGAGCTATTCAGGATGAGAAACCGTGGTGTATGCTATTTGCTAATGATATTGTCCTAGTCGATGAGACGAGAGCTGGGGTAAATGCCAAATTAGAGTTATAGAGGCAAACTCTAGAATCTCGAGGTTTGAGATTAAGTAGGGCCAAAACAGAGTATATAGAGTGTAAATTCAGTAAATAAAGAATCCGAGATTATAGTATTGTGAGACTAGATGGACAAGAAATACCAATGAATAATCATTTTAAGTACTTGGGTTCTATTATCCAAAAAGATGGGGAGATCGATAGCGATGTCAACTATAAGATCCAAGCCGGCTGGTTGAAATGGAGGAGCGCAACAGGAGTTTTATGTGATCGTAACATTCCGTTATGGCTGAAGGAAAAGTTTTATCAGACTGCTATTAGGCCAGCTTTGTTATATGGCACAGAATATTGGACTATAAAGAGATATCATGCCCAGAAGATGAGTGTAGCAGAGATGCATGCTTCGTTGGATGTGTGGTAACACGCGGAGAGATAAGGTGAGAAATGAGTATATTCGTACTAAGATAGGTGTAGCCTCTATAGAAGAGAAGATGAGAGAAAATCGCCTACGATGGTTTGGTCATGTGCGATATAGACCTACAAATGCGTCAGTCCGACGAGTAGAGTGTATCAATTTAGGGCAAGTTAAAAGAGCGCAGGGGAGACCGAAGAAAACTTGGATGGAGGTAATACGACAAGATATAGAGGCTAAAGGTCTTGGTGAAGGCATATTGCTCGATAGGAATAAGTGGAGAAAGCTGATCCACCCGATCCGGCGTAATTCTCTTTGGTTCATGTAGCCTACCCCAAATACTTGGGACAAATGGCTTAGTTGTTGTTAGGGCCGGTTGGTTGTGGAGGTCTTGGTGAGTCTGTGGTGTTGTCTCCGAGTGGGTGTAAATTCAGGGTGCTCTGAGAGGGGAAAATCCCTGCAGCATAGTAGGAACTCCAAGTAGGTGACACTCGCACAGCGGAGGGTTTCGAATGCCCGTGAGCTAATTGAGAGGGAGCCTGCAGGCTGATACTTGCGTTAACATCTCTGAGGGGGGACACTCCCTCAACGGGACGTACAAGCGTTAGGGATTGATAGAGGACACTCCCATCAGCGTGGCAGGGACTTCGAGCAGGGGACACTACCACAGCGGAGGGTTTCGACTGCTCGTAGGTTAATCAAGAGGGAGCCCGTAGGCTGATGCTTGCATTAATATCTCCGAGTGGGGGACACTTCCACAACAAAATGCACAAGCGTCAGGGATTGATAAGGGACACTCCCATCAGCGGGGTAAAATGCTTAGAAGAAAAATGCATTTTTGTTTCATAATATAAAGTAAAATGCATGGCCTTAAAAGGAAATTACAGATGGTGCGTGATTGCGGTACTTTCCTGTCTTTATTGGAGGAATCTGGTTGCTCAATCGCTTTGTACTTAAGCTATAGCGTGCTGCGGTTGGGTAAGAGGCGAGGCGTTTAGCTGTCCTGCACCGGCGACTGCTTCGGGTGTAAGAACGTACTCTTTGAGGAAGCCTTGTCGGACAAGTTCTTTCAGGTATCACCAAAAGCTTCTGCAATGGATGGTCTTATGTCCCTTGCTTTCGTGAAAGGAACAATACTCTTTTGCTCTGTGGAGTGCAGGGTCGTGTTGGATCGACTTCGAGCGCCTTATCCATGACTGGTCCTTGATAGCATTGGAGACCTCACTGATGGGAAGCCTCAATGGGGTGAAGTGTTGTTTCGCTCTGAAAGCTCAGAATGAATCCGGAGAGAGAATCGAAAACGTCTGCTTCTTGAAGGTGAGTTACCCCCGATTCTGGTTGTTGGCATGGGTCGGAGTCTCGTGCTATGAGTTCATCTTCTCCGTCATTGTTGCGCTTGAGTGAGTGGTTGACTGAAGTCTTCATGGCTTCCTCAAATTGAATGTAAGGCTACAGGACTTCACTCATCTGTGTGACGTGCTTCAGCAAGTGCTTGTACACGGGGTGAGAGATATGCAAATCATTGATGAATGCGAGTGCAAATGCATCCTCACCGCAGTTGGGAATCTTGGCAAGTTGGCTCTAAAAGTAGTTGATATAGGACTTGAGGTTGTCATCATGCCTCATCTTGACGGAGAGGAGGTGATGGTTGTTCTTATTGGCTTCTCGGCGGGAGGCGTATTGGGTGAGAAATGCCTCAATCACTTCCTCAAAATTGCGGAGAGAATGCGACAACAGGGAGTAGAACCAGTCTGAAGCCACACCTTTCAAGCTTGACGGAAAGGTTAGGCACATGAGCATATCGTTGCGAGAGTAAGTCGCCATCTTATCTCAAAAATGCTTAATTTGTTAAACCGAGTCGCTTACTCCGGACTATCGAAGATTGGAGTTGAGAATTTCCTTGGGAACTCGCATTGTAGGATCTCTTTAGAAAGGGGAGTTAGAGACTTTGGCAACTGAGAGTGTTGATCGGCTATGGAGCTGCAACTTAGCCTCCTCGATCCGTCTTTGGATCAACTCGTTGAGGACTTGGATGTCGGGAGATTCCTCGATTCCGAGCTTGCTTCCCGACTGTGTCAATGAGTGATCTTGAAGGCAACGATTTAGGCCTGGAGTCGTTCGTTAAGCTGCCTCAAAGCCTCCTGTTCGCGGATGGCGTTCTCTCAGTCGAGAGTAGCCTGCTCCTGATCACGGTCTGACTAGGCTCGTTGCTCCTTCATTTGCTCCTTCATGTCAGTGAGCATTTTAAGGATCTGGCCTTCGTACAGTGGCGTTGGTTAGACGTTAGCGGCTGCCCTCCGATGTGAGGAGCCAGTGTCCTCGGTAGCATCATGTTGATCGTCGGCAAGCGGATGGAATCGTGCCCCAGGTAGTGTATTGGCCTTGCCCTTTGATGGGACATCGTGGGTGATGGCTTGCTTTCTTGAGGCCACCGGCACTAGAAGAGGCTATTTGAGGAAGGTTTTGGGTTTATATGAGAAGGAGATCTTGAGTGTGAACTCAGATCTCAATGAAAGAAACAGCTTGTGGTGGATAAAAATTGGTTCACCGTTATGGTTCAAAGTCGTAGTCTTGGCCGCCGACTCGACGGGCACCGTTCCACATCAGTCACGGCGTCGTGAAATGGACTCGGGTGAGACTCGCGAAACGCTACATGGAGGGCTCAAAAAATTCTGAAAAAATCACGACAAATCTTAAAAAATGTAGACATCAAAATTGACGTATAACATGTCCAAAACATATCACCTAACACACTAAACATGAAGATAATGCATAAATACATACGCCGCCATACAAAATATCAAATGCATAATTTAGTAAATTATATGAAATTAATTAAATTCAAATTAACTACTCTTTTCACAAAAGTAAAAAAATAACTTTATCTTTCTAGTAAAAATTTAAATTATATGAAATTTTGGCTTAACTCGGCCCGACTCGGGTGACTCGGTCCAGACTCGGCCTTGACTCGGGGCGACTCGGCCCCAAGTCAAGCAAAACAATGCAATAGGTTAACCTGTGGAACGGTCTCGGAACGGGGAAGGTCGTTCTTTGAACCATACTCACCGTGGGTCGACCCACCACAAGCAAAGTTTGAGATGCTCCCCGGGTGATACCCGTCAGAATACACACGGGAAAAAAATACCTTTCAGGTTAGGAACACCGATGTGATGCCGGCCTAAGACCCTCGGACGTGAGAATCAAAAGATGGAATGGTAGGTAGGACCAGCAGAGAGACTGTCAGTGTGGTGGAAAAGTGGGCTAGCACAGGGAACTGCTAACGTGGTGATGGACTGGAACAGAGAAACTTTCAGTGTAGCAGATGGACTAGCATAGGAAACTACTAGTGTAATGGTAGACTGAAACAGAGAAACTTCCAGTGCAACGGTGTATGTGTGTGTTTTTAGGGTTAGGAAAGTGATCACCCTCTCCTTGGAGAGGAAGGATCATATATACCTGATCAAGATGCCGGCGTAGAGGTCGAATCGACAGAATGATGTAACTGCATGATCTGCACGTGCTGAATTTATTGTAACGGCTATGATTGCTGGCGCTGGTTGGTTGGGATTGCAGGCCGGAAAATCCGCCACTATCCATATCTGGTGGCGTTGAAAGGGGCATTACACATTACGAACATGGGGAGGATGGAGCTGCGTAACGATAGGCAGAGATCTCAGGGGACTGACGTTCGAAGCTTCTGACTTGGAGTTGGACTTTTGGAAGGGGAAAGACCTCGGAGTAGTGGAGTGCGGCTCCAAACTGATGAAGTATACGGGACAAAAGGTAGCTCAGGGATGGAAGGATCTTCGGGACGGAGTGTGATCTCGAGAGGGTTGGATGTGGCAGATGCTTTGGATAGGACTCCGGCAGTTGTGAATTTCTCGAGAGAGCATTCGGTAACTTGGACAGGTGTCATTATCCTGATAAGGCTTAAATTTTGACCACTACAGTTACATTGAAAATCTCTAGAAATGACATGAGGACTTTATTAATAATATGACAACTGGGGGGATCGATCTTAAATCTAAGAACTGTTTCACTCCAAAGTCATTTAACAGATGATCACAACTTAACGCCATATGAGAAGGCCAAAAATATCTCAATATTCATAACAAGATGTAAATATAAGGATAAACACAGTTTGAACATGTTTGAAAAAGCATTCTAATGTTGAAGAAAGAAATCTTAGTGGAGTTATCATGGTGAACAAGGAACCTGCATGCAAACAGACATCCTTCAAGAAACTCATCAAAAGCTATACAAGGAACAAAATAGGCGAGGTCTTGATGCTTCAGTAAAGCTAGCTTCCTCCGAAAAGCCAAGCAATAGAGGAGAGAGCCTTCTTAACAACTGCCCAACGACCAATCAGATTTATAAAAAGTAAACCACATCATAAATAGCGCCATCCTTGCTAGAAAGATAATAAACAGAATAATAGCACGCATTCTGTTATTCAGGATAAGCATTTTTTAGCGAAGAATGTACAAGGAAATGGACTCTAAAGTGAAAGACAAAATTCATAGGTGGAGTGACCATAATTTAGAGCTAATCCACTAGACAAACAAACAAATAAGAGGGAATTCCAACAAACAATTGTCGCATCCATTGCCAAAACAGAGTCTTTGCCTATTCCTCGGCCACCTCTTCATCTGTAAACATCACCAAAAAAGGCAGTAACAATAAAGTATCAAAGATGTAGATGAATGCTTACCGATCTCAGTCCAACCGGCGCTTCACTCTTCTTGCAATGCGCTCGAAGGTATCTTCCCTGCGCCCCTTGGCAAAAGCTGTCTGCAGCTTGTCCATGGTTGCAGACTGCAGGTGCACTCCCATATCCAGAATATCATCTGCATACCTCCTCACCTCACTCAGCCTCCCAAATGGGAAAGCCCGACCAGCAGCTCATTCGCGCAGTCCTCATCAGGCCTCGCCTGCTCCTCCACCATGTAATTCCACACCTCCATCGCTGCTGACGGATCAAACTCCTCGAAGAACAGCCTCATGGCGGCAACACAATTGGACGGTGACGGCAGCTGCTCATTCTTCTTCATCTCAGTAAAGAACTTCTCAGCTTCCTTACTCTTCCTATTCCTGATCAGGCACTCAAAAATTGTATTATAGGTCAGCGAGTCTGGGAACGCACCGTGGAATGGCATGCCGTCCAGAAACCTGTAGGCCGAGTCAAAATCCCGGTTGTTGCAAACCAGCGCGATGATGGCATTGTACATGACGAGGTTGGGGACGAGCCCGCTGTCCGTGACCATGAGATCCCACAGAGCTATGGCATGCCGGGCATCGTTGTTCTTGACCAGAATGTCCAGGGCATTGGCGAAGAACTTGATTCCAGGCAGGCAATTCTTGCCCTTCATCACCTTGAGGAAGTTGATGGCCTCGTCGGGCTGCGCCGCCCGCACCAGCGTCGTCAGGAACGCATCGTAGGCCGACATGTTGTTGGCGTTCCACCCAACCCGGATCACCATTTCACCAAACGTCGTCTTTGCACGCTGCACATTGCCTTCTTTCTCCCACCCTTCCAATAAAATGGCAAAGGTGTCAGCATCAGGGGGACGCGGGTCTTTACGCGGTCAAAGATGTCGGCAGCGTCCTTGGTGTGGCCATCGAGGCGGCAGATGGAGGAGAGGAGGGAGTTGAGGGCAACTGGGTCCTGCGGGAGGCCGTAGCGGTCCATGACGTCGAAGGTCATGACGGCCTCCTTGATCTTGCCGGCGGAGCAATAGGAGGAGAAGGCGGAAGCGAAGGTGGCGACGGAGAGGGCTCCCTCGTGCCTCATGGAGCGGATGGCGTCCCACATGGGCTCAAAAAGGAGTTCTTGCCGAGGATGTCCACGACGAGGTTCCAGGCGTGGGGGGAGTGCTTGAGGCTGAGGCCGGCCCAGCGGAAGAACTTGACGGCGGAGGCGGGGTGGGAGTAGGACTGGCGGAGGACAGACTCCACATCGGAGGGGAGGATGGGGCCCAGGGCGGCGGCGGAGCGGGAGAGGGCCGCCTCGATGTCGGCGACGGGGACGCCGGTGAGGATGTCGACGAGGACGCGGACCACGTGGGAGCTGGCGGTGGTGGAGGTGGCGGTGACGGCATCGGGGGCCGCGGCGGAGGAGGAGGGGAGCTTGAGGCGGGGGATCTCGGTCATGGGCGGGGCGGCAGCCGAGGCCATTTTTGCGGGGAGATGGAGAGGAAAATTGAAATTAGGGTTTCGGATTTGGGGGAAGATGGAGGCTTCTAAATTTATTAGAGAAGAGGAGAGAGAATTGTTGGGGGCCTAAACGGAACAGAGGATAGATGAAAATAAGACGGATGGATTTTCTAAAGTAACGTTATTTGTACCTTTTTTATATATATATATTATGATTCTATGAATTTTTTGTCACACTCCATGAATTGCGACTCTCATTCTCATTAATTACTAGTGTGACCCACAAGAGTAATATTATTTGTCCTACTTTTTATATTATATTATACAAATAGCATTACTCGAGTAATGTTATGTGTACTACTTTTTATACTACATTATACTACTACTTATGAATCGTGGGTCGAGTAATTCTATTTGTACTACTTTTTTATATTACATTATACTATTTTTCTATAAACTGTGTGTGACACCTCATTGAATTGTGGCTCTCACCTTCATTAATTACTAGTGTGACCCTCAAGAGTAATGTTATTACTAATGTGACCCATGATTTATAGAGTAGTAGTATAATGTAGTATAAAAAAAGTAGTACAAATAGCATTACTTTTTTTTATTTTTCCAGCAAAAAATGAACTTTTTAATTAATTAATTAATAAAAAATGTTTTAATATTTAAATTCAAGAAAAAATGTGTCACAAATTTAATTACCAAAATCGATCTCAAGCAGGCGACAACGGCACCATATCGGCGCTGAGCGCTTTCGCGTCACCAGTGTAGCGCTGAACAACAACGGGTAAGTTAGTTTTAAATTCGGGTTCGACAAATCCGGACGTAAAACTGTAGCGATTTTGCTAAATTTTGCGTTCATATTTGTCAAACCCAGACGAAAATATAACAATATTTTGGATTCGAGTTTGCAAAACCCATATTGAAAAAAAAAAGGCCTTCTTCCTCTGTCGCCTCCATGTCCTCGAGACGACGATCAAGAAGCAAGAACTCAAGACCACCCTTCCCATTCTTGCAACCCTCCTCCCTCTCCATCTCCCCTCCTGCATCACCGTCATGGGCCCCTCACCTCCTCCTCCCCCAACGCTACCGAGGTCCCCCAAGAACCTGGAAAATTTTGGTTCTTGCCATCTTAACCATTTTTTGAAATTGGAAAACTTTTAGAGTCTGATGCTAGGTGAGCAACTTTGATAGAAGTTTGTAACTGCGTAACTGGGTGGGTTGGATTAATTAAGATTGATGAGTATTTTTGCAGAAATTGTTAAGGCAGTGAAAACAAAAGAAAACTCTGCATTCATTTTGCTTCAGTGACTTAAATAAATGCAATTTCTTGACTCAATTTCTACCAAAAAATGTTGATGGCCCATGGCGAGCAGCAGGAGGAGGTTGAGGCCCATGGCGAGCAGCATTCTCTCTTTCCTCGTGTCACTTAGTGTAGATCTGATGTGCAGGGGGAGGCGGTGACAGCGGCGGGTGGGACAAGGGGGAAGGGATGAAGCGGGAGAGTTGAGGTTAAGGCCGAATATGCAGGCGACGGAGGGGGGGCCCGCAGGATGATGTTTTCTACCTCTAGGTATTGTTGGGGATTTTTTCGGAACAGCTGATATTTCCCGACTTTATTATAATATTATTATTTTTTTGAAATCTTTCCTTTTTTTCTTTCTTTTCCATTCTTTTCTCCCGTCCAATCCGACACCCATGTAAGTTCACCTAGAGGGGGGGTGAATAGGGTTGGCTAATCTAGTGGTCACTTATGAACAAATAATGCGGAATTAAAACTAAGATGACCAAATTAAACTTCTTTATATAAACACTTAGGTATAACACAAGAGTGTTGCCGAATTCCCCTTGCGAGGCTCTGGACAAGCTCCTCTAGATTCCCCTTGAATGGGTTGAGGTGCCGCGTTGGCTCTCTTGGTTGAATACTAGTGTAACAAGCAATCCCACGCAAGTATATAACAATATAAGCACAAGGGTATATCAAGCATGTACAAGTGAAGACAATGAAAGTAAATGCAAGATATAAAGAGACAAAGAGAGAGAGAGGGAAGAGTAAGCAATCGCAAACACAAAGGGTTTGTTTCGAGGTTCGAGCACACTTGCTCTACATCCCCGCCTTCGACACACGAAGGGTTTCCACTATGCAAGATCCCACCGGATCTCTCCTCGGTGCCGCAACACCTACAAGCCCTCGGACTCCCAAGTCCCGTACACACGCAAGTCCACCGACTCGCCGAGGCCGCACCTCGAACCAAAGAGTTCACAACCGAACTCCACACCACAACGAGCACACTTGCCCGTATCCTCAAGTAACAAAGAAGGATCTTTGGTGATCACAACACTTTGATCACCTTACAAAGCTCTCACTACAACTCTCCTATAGGATAGATATATCTATGGATGCTCAAGTGTAGTGTGAGAAATCAAGGAAAGAAAGCCATGGAGGAAAACTCAAAGAATCACTAATATACTCTCTTGATAAAAACTCCCTTTTGATTGGAAATATTTGCTCTCAAATTTGTGGAGAAAACTTCTGAAATGAGTGGGAAAAACTGCTCAAGAAGTCTCAAAAATCTTAACCTCAAAACAGTTGACAAGACCCCCTTTTATAGGCTGCCAGAAAATAGAGCCGTTGGGGTTCTGTCAGTGCTACCGGTCGACCGACAACGGTCAAAAATCCGACCGTTGCAACCTCCGGTCGACCGACCCGGTCGACCGAGCAACTGGAGAAGAGAGTAAAACTCTCTGTCGGTCGACCGGCCCGGTCGACCGATATTTCCAGAGAGCAAAGCTCTCTTGGTCGGTCAACCGACCCGGTCGACCGGCCACTGTGCTGACAATGTGCACAAGGCCGTGCACATCGGTCGACCGGTCCGGTCGACCGACTTGGCCTGTCAGCCAGTCTCCAGGTCTGAAAACAGGATTTGAAATCGATCTTTTGGCTTACTAAAAATCCCATAAATTCACAGTAAATCTAAAAGATAGTTTTAATCCCAATAAAAACTGTTTTTTCTAAAAACAAGTATTTCTAAAACTTATTTTTCCATAACTTCACAAAATACAAAAACAAGATATTTGAGTTCATTTAAAAGCATGGTGTGTATGGATATGATCCACTACACAATCAATAAGGAATATCTATGTTTTGACATAAAGCTCTAATCATGATTTTGGTTTAAAGATATGAACTATGAAATACCAAAATCCAAGATAAATATTTTATCTCAAAGAAAATCTTTGTTCTAAATAAAAATTCTTTTCTAAACATAAAAATCTTTTATGAAAGCACTTTAAATCAAGAGTTCTAATCAAGAGTGTGTGTAATATAGACTTGAGCAATCCACCAACTATCTATCCTTTACATCTTTTACTAAACAAAAATACAAATCTTATATCTAGACACAAGTCTTCATCTTCTTGAAGTCTTCACTTGAAGGCTTCTCATCTTCTTGACTTGGTCCAAGCTTGATCCAAAAGCTCCTTGGATCACATCATGCAAGCTCCAAATCTTGTTCTTTTATCCTTTGTTGAGCTATGCAACTACTAAGATCTTGATCTCAAATCTGTCACTAATTAGCACAAGATCATTAGTAAATATAACTTCATGAGTTGATCATCATCAAAACTAGGGCGATAGGCCTTTGGGCCAACAATCTCCCCCTTTTTGATGATGACAAAACTCATGAGGTTATATATGCATGGATTAAAGTAAAGCTTCAAAGAAGCTCCCCCTTAACTCATGCATACCAAATAAATAATAGATATGACAATAAAAGCACATGACATGTATGCAATGTAGGAGATGCAATCATATAAATCAAATCATAAATCAAATCTTTTGCTCCTAATTGCAAAATATAAATAAGTGAGGAAGACAAATACTTCTCCCCCTTAAGCCATGAAAACATGCATATACAATCGAAAAATACTTCTCCCCCTTTTTGTCAATCATCAACAAAGGGTTCAAAGCGAAACCAAATCAAATAAAATTTTCCCCCTTTTTGTCAAAAACAAAAAAAAATCAATGAGGGGTAATACAAACCAATGGTAAAATTACTAAAGATTTATATGCGATATAAATTCATGAAGAGGAAGACGCTAAGTTAGCTTCCCTACACATATGCATTATATGAAAGAGGGATGTGAAGCCCTAATTCACATAACACACATTATGTAATGAATAAGAGGAGGTGTGAAGCTCCCCCTACACACGTGTACCATATAAAGAAAAGATGTTAAGCTTCTCAATATACAATACACTCAACATGAATCTACATATGGAAGAGATGTTAAGCTCTCCTTGCATATAGACAATACAAATCAAAAATTTTGAATTTTTCTTTATCAAACAAAATTTTAACTTTTTCTTAGTAACAAAAAATTTTGAGATATCAATTGTAAAATCATCAAATTTTGAATTTTTGATACCAATTTCAAAACACAATGCATAAGCTTATTATGAAATACCAATTTGAAATCTAATTAAGCTTAGCATCAACAATCTTTGTGCTTTAAAGGAAATACCACTTGTAAAATAAGCACAAATAGATAACATATATGTATGACAAGATAATACCAATAGAAATTGATATAATTTGAAGGCATTCATACATACAATCAAAATATGGATATACACAACATGAAGTCATATTGATACCAATTGCAAATAACCAATGATACCAATTGAAATGTAAGCATAAGTGTATACATCATATAATCTACCATATGAAGAATTCGAACTAGTTAAATGAACTTGTTTTAAGAACTAGTACGAGATCCTTCCATCAAGGAATAAGTTAAAAAGTTTTTCATGAAAGATCAATGAAACACAAGGCACTAAAAACACTCTATCTATAAAGTCCAAATTCAAAAAAAATGAGTGAACTAGTGTTATGTGGAACATGGCATCATGAAAAATAGCAATAAAACTCAATATTCCTTCAAATCATAAATTTTGAATTCTTGAAATCCATCACAAAAATTTTATTGTACCAATTTTAAAAACACAAAATTTTATTAAAAACAAAATTTATATTTCAAGATATATGTATGTTTTGTCAAGACATTAAGTATACATACATATCCCTAAAATACAATTGAGTCCATATAAGTAGATTTGCATTAAAGGCAAATGACTCAAGAGGTATCCATGTATATCTTAATGTTTTGGCAAGACAAGCATATACATGAAATGAAAAGCACATGGTCAAATCACAAGTCCAAAATGGGAATACAAGTTTGAAGATGTAATTATCATCAAAACTAAGCAATACAAGCACATCTAATGGGTTCAAATAGGCATTCAAGCACAAATATAAATAGATTTATTTGTAGCCCATAATATGTACAAGTATAAATCCTAGTGTTGATAAAGGTTAACATTCAAACTAATATTCAAATCATGAAGCATCAAATAATTTTGAGAATATAAAAGAATTTATCCATATAATTGTAAAATACCAATTGTAAAATAGGATCATGTGTAAATCTCAAAGGCTATTTGAAGAATAACTAACTAGTATAAACTGTTTTTGAAAAACTAGTTAAAGATCCTTCAAATACATCAAATTCAAATGTTTTTCATAAATACTACTAAGTACATAAAAGTTCAAGCACTCATAGTCCATAAAGCTCCAAATTATATGTTTTCTTAAAGATGAGTGTTCAAAGGTTATGTAAATAGTATCTTCATGAAAATAGTCATTGAAGCCCAAAACGATCATAAGTCAAAATTTTTTTAACAACAAATCATGAAAAATCATTTTTCACTAAATCAACAATTTCATGGTATATGTATGGTTTATACAAATCTAACAATATGCATACATATCCCAAAAATAAAAGAGTCTATTAAATGTTTGCATGAAGGCAAGAGACTCACGGGTATACATGTATATTTATTAGATTTGAATTAAGCATGCATATACATGAAGTAAATCACAAAAATTGGCAAAACATGTATATATGAGAATTATCAAAACTAGATTATACATATGCATAAAGTGGATACAAGTGAGCATGAAGTTCAAATGATTTAAGAGTCAATTGTAATTCACTATTTGTATATGTATACATACAAGTTTGACAAATCTACATCTAAGCATGTAAATACCACATGAAGCACAAATCATGAACATGCTATGAGTATGACATATGTAAAAGCATGTACATAAAAGGTAGGAGTTTAGAAATTATTACCAACTCCAAAGCTCCAAATATGGTGGCCTTTCCCACCAAGATTCCTTGATAGCAATGCATCCCAATGTTTGTCCATCATGTCCATTGCATTGGCTACCAAGGCACCAATCCTCTCACGTCTTGTGAGAGCCCTCACCTACATCACAATCAAAAGGTGGGGGTTTTGGTACCCATGTTTTCTTGGGTCCTTTGGGGTTAGCATTGTTATAAGGAACCCAAAATCTATTATATTTAGCAAAATATAAGTATGGTTTCTTATCAAAACAATATTTTGCTAAATGGCCTTTGCGGCCACAATGTGTACATGTGTACACCTTAGCATGATGCTTATGAGTGTGATTGTGATCGTGATGTGCACCATAAGCATGAGCATGATGAGTATGTGCATGAGCATGGGGAACTTGTTTCTTTTGAAACAAAGATTCCAACTTAGAATGATTGAAAGCACAAGAGTTCAAAGTTGAACTCAAATTATTCATTTTGTTTTCCTATTCTTAATCTCATTAGATGTGGCATGAAAAGCATGATGAGATGAAGAATCAATTTTCTTTTTCTTTTTAGAAACAAAGTCTTTTTCCTTTTCAACAAATTTTCTTTTCAAAGTAATATTTTCTTGAAAAATATTTTCCTTTTGTTTTTCCACCAAAAAGATCTTATCCTTCAAAATAGTGTTCCCTTCACACAAATCATTTAATTTAGACATAAGGGAAACATTTTCATTTTTCAAATCCTCTTTTCTTTCCTAAACATGCAAGTTTATTTCTAAAAGAATCATTTTCTACATGCATGCAATCAAATTTCTTTTTCAAAATATTGTTATCTTTTTCTAAGCATGCAATGTTATCTCTAAAAGAGTCATGTTCTACATGCATGCAAGCAATTTCCTTTTTCAAATTTTTATTATTCCTTTTAAGCATGTCATATTTTTCAAGTATAAGATGACAAAAGGTAGTGAGCTCATCATATGACATGTTCTCATCATCGGATTCGGAATTTACCTCAAGGGGGTTATCCCCTTGGACCATAAAGCATGTGTTGGAGGTGTTGCTTCCAACGTCCGAATCGCTCCCGGCATAATATAGATCCTTTTCGCCAAGGGAGGTGATGATGTTCCAAGTTACAAAAGCCGAATCAATATTAGCAACCCTAAATAAGTAATCATCATTTAGGGTACTCTTCAAAGCATTTAGGGCTTTTGCATTACCCTCAATATACTTGCTATTGTTAATATATGAATCATTAAATGTAGCAAGATAGACATGAATGCCTAGGGTCTTGAGGAACAAAGACATCTTAACCTTCCAAATTTGGATGTTAAGAATGTCAAAGGTGGGTGGAGACATGAAGTCCATGGTAAGGTGTGTGTGTACAAAAATATTGTGATTAGCCAAAAAGGAGGATCTTTAACTCTTAGGTTGTTAGACCCAAATCAAGAGCACTAGCTCTGATACCAATTGTAAGTTCACCTAGAGGGGGGGTGAATAGGTGTTGGCTAATCTAGTGGTCACTTATGAACAAATAATGCGGAATTAAAACTAAGATGACCAAATTAAACTTCTTATATAAAACACTTAGGTATAACACAAGAGTGTTGCCGAATTTCCCTTGCGAGGCTCTGGACAAGCTCCTCTAGATTCCCCTTGAATGGGTTGAGGTGCCGCGTTGGCTCTCTTGGTTGAATACTAGTGTTAACAAGCAATCCCACGCAAGTATATAACAATATAAGCACAAGGGTATATCAAGCATGTACAAGTGAAGACAATGAAAGTAAATGCAAGATATAAAAGAGACAAAGAGAGAGAGGGAAGAGAAGAGTAAGCAATCGCAAACACAAAGGGTTTGTTTCGAGGTTCGAGCACACTTGCTCTACATCCCGCCTTCGACACACGAAGGGTTTCCACTATGCAAGATCCCACCGGATCTCTCCTCGGTGCCGCAACACCTATAAGCCTCGGACTCCCAAGTCCCGTACACACGCAAGTCCACCGACTCGCCGAGGCCGCACCTCGAACCAAAGAGTTCACAACCGAACTCCACACCACAACGAGCACACTTGCCCGTATCCTCAAGTAACAAAGAAGGATCTTGGTGATCACAACACTTTGATCACCTTACAAAGCTCTCACTACAACTCTCCTATAGGATAGATATATCTATGGATGCTCAAGTGTAGTGTGAGAAATCAAGGAAGAAAGCTATGGAGGAAAACTCAAAGAATCACTAATATACTCTCTTGATAAAAACTCCCTTTTGATTGGAAATATTTGCTCTCAAATTGTGGAGAAAACTTCTGAAATGAGTGGGAAAAACTGCTCAAGAAGTCTCAAAAATCTTAACCTCAAAACAGTTGACAAGACCCCCTTTTATAGGCTGCCAGAAAATAGAGCCGTTGGGGTTCTGTCAGTGCTACCGGTCGACCGGTCCGGTCGACCGGCAACGGTCAAAAATCCGACCGTTGCAACCTCCGGTCGACCGACCCGGTCGACCGAGCAACTGGAGAAGAGAGTAAAACTCTCTGTCGGTCGACCGGCCCGGTCGACCGATATTTCCAGAGAGCAAAGCTCTCTTGGTCGGTCAACCGACCCGGTCGACCGGCCACTGTGCTGACAATGTGCACAAGGCCGTGCACATCGGTCGACCGGTCCGGTCGACCGACTTGGCCTGTCAGCCAGTCTCCAGGTCTGAAAACAGGATTTGAAATCGATCTTTTGGCTTACTAAAAATCCCATAAATTCACAGTAATCTAAAAGATAGTTTTAATCCCAATAAAAACTGTTTTTCTAAAAACAAGTATTTCTAAAACTTATTTTTCCATAACTTCACAAAATACAAAAACAAGATATTTGAGTTCATTTAAAAGCATGGTGTGTATGGATATGATCCACTACACAATCAATAAGGAATATCTATGTTTGACATAAAGCTCTAATCATGATTTTGGTTTAAAGATATGAACTATGAAATACCAAAATCCAAGATAAATATTTTGTCTCAAAGAAAATCTTTGTTCTAAATAAAAATTCTTTTCTAAACATAAAAATCTTTTATGAAAGCACTTTAAATCAAGAGTTCTAATCAAGAGTGTGTGTGTAATATAGACTGAGCAATCCACCAACTATCTATCCTTTACATCTTTTACTAAAACAAAATACAAATCTTATACCTAGACACAAGTCTTCATCTTCTTGAAGTCTTCACTTGAAGGCTTCTCATCTTCTTGACTTGGTCCAAGCTTGATCCAAAAGCTCCTTGGATCACATCATGCAAGCTCCAAATCTTGTTCTTTTATCCTTTGTTGAGCTATGCAACTACTAAGATCTTGATCTCAAATCTGTCACTAATTAGCACAAGATCATTAGTAAATATAACTTCATGAGTTGATCATCATCAAAACTAGGGCGATAGGCCTTTGGGCCAACAACCCACACCCCCCACATGGGCCTGGTCACCTCTCCCTTCCCATCAATCTCTCTTTTTCTTTTCTTTTCCCTTTTTCCTTTTCTTTCTCTTCTTTTTCTTCTCTTTTCTTTTCTTCCCCTCCTCTTTTCCCCTGGCAACCGACAGCCGCCTCCCCTTCTCCCTCTCTCTCTCAAATTCTCTCTCCCCCTCAAATTCTTCACTCTCTCCTCTCAATTTCCTTACCTAACCCTCTAATCTCTCTTCCTCTCACTTTAATCTCTCTCTCTCCCCCCCAAGATTTGGCGCCACCACCACCTCCACCATGTCGGCGGCGGCCCACCAACCTCCGGTGAAGACCACCACCACCAACACCCCTCCACTTCCATCATCTCCTTCCCCAACTCCTTCCCTCTCCTCCATCTCCAACACCAATAACTTCACCATCATCTTCATCTTCTTCTCCTTTAATCACCAACACCCTAACCTCCTCCCTCCTCCTTGGCGTGGCCCACGACCACCCCTGGCATCCGGCATCAGTGCCGGCCGGCGCTGTCCCTCCCCTGTGCCGCCTGGCCGCGTAGCCAGGGCGCAACTGCGTGGGCGGCAAGGGGGCTGCTCCCCCCACTTGTTCTCTCTTTAACTCTCTCTTTCTCTCTTTAGGTCTTTCTCTCTCTAGGTCTTTCTCTCTAGCTCTCCATTTCTCTCTAACTCTTTCTCTCTCCTCTCTCTTAATCCTCTCCCTCTCATTCTCTCTCTAAATCCTCTTTCTCTCTAGTCTTTCTCTCTAACTTTTCATGTTTCTCTCTCTAGACTTCTTTCTCTCACTAGCTCTCACTCTTTCTCTCTCTTCTCTCCTCTTCTTTTTTCTTTAAAGATATATATATTATTATATTTTATGGCACGTGGCACGTGTTCCTGGGATTCCGGAGTTTACGGCGATTTTCTGAAGTCTTTTTAGGCTAGTGTCCTCGCCTTGATTTGGGTTTCCCCGCTTTGTTGGGTCGACGTGTATTTTATTTTATATTTGAATGTGTTTTGTATTAGGCGGTGTCCCTGTATTTATATGTGGCCGAGTGCCCATGATTGTACATGTATATGCCTGTGACAAATGCTTGTACTAGGGTAATTTATTTATTGTACATATATCATGCCTACGATGTTGCTCACTACTGCCTTATTGATGCGTGTGATTGACGCTAACACTTCTGCAGGTACCATACCTAGCCCCCTGGGGCTTTAGCCTCCGGGCTTTCCACTCAGCCTCCGGGCTTTACCACTCCACGGTACTTTAGATATTATCACGCTTATATGCATGCTCGTGTGGTACTAACATTGCAGGTACCCTTGTACCGACTTTTGGTTTCTGCCCGCTCCTGCGCTGGCTACCCAATTGGTTTTAGGCCTGCACCCTTATGGGTTTCGTGGTAGCTACCGAGAGTGCGCTTAGACCCCGAACGTACTTTAGCCTCCAGGCCCTCGCCTACTTCCTCGAAAGAGAAGTGCGCTTAGACCGTCAGGTCTCTCAGCACCGCATGGTAGGCATGCCTAGCGTTCAGCACTTCACCACTAGATTCGTCTAGGCAAAACTCTGCCAGATTTTAGACTCGCCTTCTAAGCTGAGTTATTCCAGTAGCTCTGTCGGGCGCTCTAGTGTTAAACACTGTTGTTGTCCGTACCTCCAGCTTGCTTAGCTTCGCTTAGATGTCGCTTGCTTGCTTACTACCTGCTTGCCACTTATTAATTCTTCTATAATAGTTGTGAAGAGTTTGAAATCTTACTTATACTATTTTTTCTGAAACTGTATGGTTTTCCGGTATTCATACCGATCTTTTATATCGCTTGACATTACTTCCACTTGACATGCTAACATATACCATGCTGTCACTTGTGACCCACCTGATATCACCCTCATGTCATGCTATCACCTGACATTCAGTGACGTACCTGACTCTTATAATTATCACGATAACGGGAATGATGACCTGACATCTTGATACATCTTGTTATATTCCTGTACAAACCGTACTCCTAATATTCCTGACTTGTTCCTGCTCGTTCCCAAAATCTGATAATTATCTAATAAACCATAAAATGGGACAATTTATCAGGTCGGGGCAAACTTACGAATATCAATATATGTTCGTGTTTATAGTGGTATTAGGTATGTTGTGCAACTAAATCTTTCGGTCTGACCTGAGGGCCTCCAGGTGACCAAGGAGAGCGCTGGCTCCCTCCTTCTTGGTACCATCTTGAAATGAGCATCCTATAAGACCTCCTATACGCCTCGCGGTAGGTTTCGTATACCAGTAATGGAACATCCTGTGTCGTGGTCCCAGGTATGCACGGAGCGCACTGTAAACAATATTCGTTGATACCCCCGTGGTTTCAATAACAACCTTACTTTATTCAGATGTGGACAGTGTGCTTGCTGGGACACTAGTTCACATATAGACATCTGAGTAGGACGAGTAATAATATAATATAAAAGATGCCAACTATGTATCCGTTGTATATTTTGCCGTGTGTTTTCTTCCATAGGGTTTTACTTCAGATTTCGGTTTTTTATGATGTTATATTATAGCTGCTTACATCCTGTCTTACCACTTGTGTTCTATTTCACCAGTCTCCTGCTCTTATATTATTACCATGTGTATTTCTGCTTGATATCACTTGCTATCTCTACTTGCTCATGTATGCTTGTTAGGGGTGCCATCGGATCGGATACGGATCAGATATTACCTTTACCATATCCATATCCGCATCCAACCTTCGGATACGGATACGGATACGGATATTGGCGGATGTGAAAAAATGATATCCGTATCCGCCAAAATCGGATATCAGATATAAATCGATATTAGCGGATCGGATGCGGATAAATCGGATATGTTAAATGGATATGGTTAAAGATAAATTAAATAGAAATACTTATATTACTTTTATCTCATCTACTACAATATTAAATGTGATACATACTATGATATTATTGTGTACATATCAATACATTCATCGTATTCATTGTCATTTGACTTCTATAACAATAGATACACGTCCTCCGGTGCTAAATGTCGATTCGGATGACATGGTTGATGTCGAAATACTCAAAATATCATGTGGTGCTCTTGTAAGAATCGAATACTTTTCACTATTACTTTTTCACCAACTCAAAATATCAAATTTAATACCTTATTCCATTGAAGAATAGTCTTCTCCATACCGATATCATTATGAAGCACGCAACATTCGGAATCGGATCGGATACGAATAAGATATTACTTTTATCATATCCGTATCCGCACCTACCTTCGGATAGGATACAGATACGAATATTGACGGATGTGAAAAAATGATATCCGTATCCGGATTGGAAGCGGATCGGTTGCGGATATCCGCGGAAAATCCGTATCCGGTGGCACCCCTAAT